>CM076573.1:35232699-35438932 GCA_034641835.2 Pinus albicaulis
AAGTTTGATTTATGGAATGGAGTGATACATCAAGAAGGGGAATTAAACAGATGCAGAACGAAGAGCAGCCTAGGATCTGATAAGTACTTTTAAACCAGTCAGCCTTTGGCAAACACTTAAGGAGGACACGAAAGCAGACTAGGATCTGGTAAGTTCTTTTAAACCAACCAGCCTTTGACACACTTCCAATAGAAAACATACAAAACAAGGGGAGACACAAAGATAACACAGAATGGCCTAAGATCTAGCAAGTGCTTCTAAACTAGCCAGCTTTTAACACATTCCAAGGGAAACAATCTGTTAGTTATGCAGACAAGTCTGGGACCAGGGCTAACCATATCTTCCTTCAGTTCATCATCACATAACACATACTGAAAGTAACATTCAGGAATAATATTCAGCTAGGATGATAAAATGAGGGAACACCAGCATTCTCATGCCTAAAGCTGAATTAAGTCATTCCTAAATAACACAGATTGGAAGAAAACATTCAAATAAATATTTCTCAGCCAGAGAAGGTTACTGATATACAGCAGGTCCTAACCCTGTTTAAACTGTTCTTTACAGTGGAGAATGAAACAACATGAAAACAGAAATAAAACAATAAGTTACAAATGAGAATAACATCACCGTCAATATAGATCAGGATCCCATGAAACAACTTTTATATTGATGTCAAACCAGCTACAAACTTCAAGTCCAATGTTTCAGTTCAGCAATCATCTTCACTATTCAACCTAACTACTCTAGCACAAACAGGGCTTCAAGGGCCAGTGAATACTATGTACAAAAAGAAGTCTCAAGCTCAAGTGTATTTCAAAGTTCTGCAACCAACAACTCCTCATCTTATGTAGAAGTACTTATAGGAAGATGAGGAGGTGAGATTTTAACAAAATATCTCAAGGACAGTTAATGCAGAGTGAAGACTTCTCGGCCCTTTGAGAGGCATCGATTAGAGAAATTACAGGTGGAAGTGTTGCATTAACTTTTATATTTGTGATTTAAAACTCGAAGTGAGTTTTATTTGACTTTGAGGCTCATATGCTGTGTGAAATAACTCCGCATACAGTTGTTGCATCAGTTTCCTGTGGCGGAATTAACTCCCTGGCTGCGCTGAAGGTAGATATTTCTTTAAGCAATAACTTCGGCCTCTGTTTGAAAGGTTTGAGGCAACAGGTGGCCCTTTGTAGTAGCTAAGGAATCAATTTGCCTCAGTTGAAGCGGTGGAAACCTTTCTGTCATCAAAACATTTATGATTTTATTTTTAAACTGTGTTTTAGATTGGGGATTAGGCTTTTGATAACGGTCTTAGCCGTAATCCCCAAAAAACCGTCTTCAATCTTTATCTGCTGTGCTCTGTCTTCAAACTGATACTCTTTAACTGTTTTTGAATTGATGTGCAGAGGCCGCGCAAGCCTTCGTGTGCTATCAATGCTCATGAAACATTGATTAAAATTCGAATCAAAACCTGCAAATGGTTCCCTTTGGTAGATCGTGGGCGCAGGAATCGTCATTCCCGCCTCCGACATTTCTTTATAATACACAGAGAACCATTGAAATCACCTACAACAAAACACAAAACAATTAAGAAATCCTGCGTTTTTTGGGTTTAAACTGCTTCAGATGGCGGTGGAGGAGCGTAACCGTTGGATGAAGACAACCAACGATGGAGATCTGCATAGAAAGGCAAAAAGGATAGCGGGAGAAGAATAAGGAGGAGCAGTTTTGGACCGTCCGATCTGGACACGTGGACGGTCCAGATCTAATCGGAGGGTCTCAATCGGGGGTGGCACAAAAGGGGATGCGATTGAACTTTGCGATTGAGCGCTGGCCGTTGATCTGAGGACCAGATCGACGACGGGGAATGAATCGGAGGTAATCGCAAGGGGGTGAAACATTGCGACGCGATTTTGCGCGGAGGGCTGCGATTAGCGTTTGGGACTTATGATGAGGGCGCATTGGGGAAGTGGTTTAGGGCTTAGCCCGAGGGGCTTAGGTCCATAAAAATACTTTGTATTTTTATGATTTTTTAACGGTTTTTTAATGGAAACAAAGGGTGCCGAAAGGGTTAAAAAGTGAGTTTTTAACCATGGGAAGGGTGATTTACGAAGGGAAGAAAGGAAAAGATGAATAATAGAGGAAAAATATGGAAAAAGGGAAAGGAAAAGAAGGTTAATTTTTGAGTGGGAGAAAAGGAAAAGGGATGGCTTTGCAGCAGTTTCTTACAGGAAATCAGTAGAATTAATAGGAAAAGTAATGAAGATTTTGGACAGAGGCATGAGGCCTAAAAGAGACTTCAAGAGCCAACAATTTTTAGTGATAAAATTTGTTCCTTGGAGGCTCAAAAAAGATCTTAGCCACCTTTTGGTATAACAAAATATTATAGGTGGCTAACACCGCCCACCTCCGAACGACGGTGCGATAAATACAGGCGGTTTTCGAACAAGCACGGCTGTAGGGACCACCAGGTGAGATGTACCACGGACTGTTGATCTGTGGGTAAACGAACGGTTGTGATGCGACGAACCGATGCTGAAAGAGTTGGGTAATGGACACTACGGAGCTCGCGATGGCCATTCGATCGGTGCAGATCGACGGCTTACGACGCTCCCGATATATATTTTAGATAAGCACTTTTCGGGTTGGCGGGTGGTTCTAGCGCCCAAATCACACGGGGGGAGATGGTTTTAGGGGCCAGCCGAAGGGGGCTAAGACCTCATAAGGTGGAAAATGGATTTTGGCCCATTTTAATGAAATTTGAGGGCAGAAATAGGTAACGATAGAGGGAAAAAGGGGAAAATAGGCCAAACAAGGGGTGTGTGCAGGATGTAAAGGGGATTTTGGGAGGATTTAGGGGATCAGAGGGGAATTTGACAAGGGGAAAAAAGGTTAAAATGGGGCATTCTGCAGGGGTACAAGGGGAAAAAGTAGGCCTTTTGGAGCACAAATTTTTGCAATTAGTGAGACCTTATAATGGGAGTCAACAGAGGGAATTTATCAAAGGGAAGGGCACAGGAGACTTCAAGGATGATGTTTTTTCAGAGGAAATGCATTCCTTGAAGGCTCAGAAACATTTTAGCCCCCTGTTTGCTTGTCAAAAATTTATAGGGGGGCTAACAGTGGCTCCACATGGGGATGGCTTCTTCTTGGAGTCAAGAATTCAGAGAATAGAGCTTTAGAGTAGGCCAGATGCCTGGTACCTTGAGCCATCTTTCTTCCTTGATTTTCAGCTGCCACAAATATGATAGATCAGCAAAAACATTCCCAAAAAATCTACCTACCCACCCTACAATCCTAGCATTTTTCTTTTAGGGTGCATTTGAACTAGCAGACCCTTTACATCATTTTATTTATTTATTTATTTTTTTAAACAAGAAAATAAACCTATTCTATTTCTACCCTTATTACTCCATGAGACCAGATTAAATTTTTGGCCTCATAGTTTCTCTACCTAAACTAATATCTGCTAGGATTAAACTGTCTAGCAGACTTCTTCTCTACATTCTAAGATGGAAATTGAAAACAATCAAGCCAGGATTAGACTGTCTGACTTGTTGGACTTTGCAGAAATTAAATCAACTAACTACATGCTCATAGGCTGAGCTTATTTCAGACTTCCTACCTACCCTACTCTAACCTGGAAATCTCTGATGCTCTAGGTGATACAATAATTCCAGTGCAGCCAGTCAAGTAGTAATAAGAAAGGATATGAGCACTGACTACCTGTCAGAGATAACCACAGGGTGCTCTGCATGTGGTTCTTCAAAACTGAGGTCACCATCAGTAGTGACCACTCCTGATGAATTTGGCCCGTGCTAAGGATCAATGCTGGATAATTTGGACTGATCAGGGCCTCCATGTATTCTGCCACTGGATCAATGAACAGATGGTACACTTTATTCTTTCAGGCCTGCCATGACTGGTAGGTTGTCTGTATCCTGGGCATCTTTGACTATTTCTTCTTTCACTGCATCCTCAAAGTGGCTCTTGAAAACCCATTCATCTCCTTCTTGCACATCAAAAAGCAGTGGAATTTCTTCTTTTTTAGGAGGAGGGAGACTTTCCAAAAAGGCTCTCGGGTCTCTAAACTGATATGATTTCTCTTGTGAGTTCAAAAGTTCAATCTTAGCATCATACCTTTCAACCACCACTTCTAAGAATATTTTCCTGAGCACGGGTACGAATTTTGAGCTGAGAGGAATAACCCTTGGAAGTTCCTCCACCTTTAATTCTGCCAAGTCACTAGAAATTGTATCACTACACACTGCTATGAAATCTGGATACATTTTTGCAAACCGTTCAGGGTCTTCCATTAGTGAAGTGACTTGATCTTTGGCATGGATGATGTTGTACTACGACATGGTCTCCCA
The DNA here is from genome assembly GCA_034641835.2 of Pinus albicaulis. Taxonomy (NCBI): domain Eukaryota; kingdom Viridiplantae; phylum Streptophyta; class Pinopsida; order Pinales; family Pinaceae; genus Pinus; species Pinus albicaulis. Next base: position 35,237,070 of record CM076573.1, read on the forward strand.
GTGGAGTCTTGTGAACACACAGATAATCAGTGGCCTACTGATCACCAGTGGAGTCTTTCAATCACTTAGGAATCATGGAGTCGCTAGGTGGAGGGTTTAGGATGCTTCTGGAGGGGACACTGTCCACCACAGTGCTTATGAGATGTCCCTTTTCACAGGAAACTTCCAAACAAAACAAAATCTAACCAGAGATTGACTGGGAGGGATTTTACCAGATATGTCACCTTTGAAGGAGTGTGAGATCTAGAGGCTACCTGGCCCTTTCCAGACTCTGTCTAAGAGTGTGGGAGAAAACACAACAAATGGTATAGAGGTTGATCTGTGAATAGGAGTGTTTAACTTCCAACCTAACCAGAGATTATAGGTTTATGAGGTTCTTATGATGTAGAAAGATGGAAGGTACTCAGATTGTTCCTAGTGGAGTTGCCATTATGTTGGTGACGATAATGGGACACAGACCAATATTAGCAGTTATGGACTCTCAGATATTCCCCAGTGGATTCACCATTATGTTGGGGTTCCCATGTTTTGGCCAGATTGGCAAGACCAAAAGATGAGACAGCATCAAACCACTTTCAGACCTCAGGATCTAGCCCTCCTGGGTCCAGAGAGGGATCTCTCTATGATATGTTAAAGGTAATGTATTTGAAGGTCAAAGGTTTAATATATTAGGCTAATTATACGGCTCAGAGTTTGCTTGTTTTATTGTTTGTTTGGTTGTTGGGAATCAGGAAAGAAGGGTTAAATATAAGACAAGGATGAGCAAAGAGGATTTAGGCAGAGGTGAATTATTCCAGGGAGCATTCAGGACCATTGGGAAATGGATTCAGGAAAGGGTTTACTTGCTATTCAATGTGCAGGATTTCAGTTGGGCTAGTCATCTAAAACATTGGATATTAAAGATGATTGTGTGATGTGAATTGTAAGAGAGGAGGAAACAATAAAGATTTAGAGCACAAAGTTAAAGACCTGAGATCAGAGAGAGACTTTGAACTCTCAATGCTTCGGCCTCCAGCTTGAGGGATCTTAGAAGGGTTGAATCAATTGAAAAGGATCCTAGTGAGATAGAAACAGGGTTCTAGACCTCCCAGTGTTCCCAATTCTTTCAATTAAATCCTAAAAAGAACATCTAAGAACAGATTCATTTAACTCATACATCAGCTAGCAGACAATAACATCCACTACACTGGTTAAATCAATTGAAATCAACTCTTAGATAACACATTTAGTAGAAAACATCAAAGGCAAGGAGAGCAGAAACATAGGGTACCTAACAAGGGTAAATCCTATGCCAGATTTCTGATGCGAGCCAGTAGAAATGAAATGAAATGGAGTGTAAGTTAAACACAAATACAGAGATAGAAAAACATCACCACTGCTTTAGATCAAGATCCAAAGAAATGTGCTTGTCATATTAAAAAGCAACACCAGTCAAGTACAACATTGCCAATAGCTGGATACTCAGTCAGAAAACATCTTCCTCAGCCTATCTTACTACTTTACACAGAGACTATGTCTTATAAGAAACAGCTTGCAATTCTCTGATAACTAATCAACAACCATTACAATGAGTTTCTTCATGAATTTATAGCTCCAGTGGAGCAGAGAAGGTAGGTGAAACACTAAATGAATCATTAAACTCAGAAAAGAAAGAGGGATGAAGACCATTCTATTTAAACCCTGTGCATTTATCTCTGGCACTCTTTTGGATGCAAGAGTGGTCTTCTTCAGGCTTCTATTTACTCCGGGCATGTCTCTGATGTACTCTGCTGCAGCACTCTGTAGTACTTCTGGTGAATAAACAAAAAGTAAATAAATGATGCTGGGGTCTGCCATACTGTGAATCAAATGCTCTGATAGCATCAAGACTGTTTCCAGGGCTAAATTTCCTTAGGGACATGAAAAAGCATGCATACGGTATGGGCTCCTTGTCCTTTCATGGAAGAATGCTCTGCTGATGTCAAAACCCTTCTATTATGGTTTTCTGTGCACTGGACCTTCTGAGTGATCCACGGGGTCTTTGATTCAGTAATCTACCTTTAAATACATGGATTAAGGCTTAATATCTTCAATGATGTGCATAAGAACTCCCTAACTCTGTACTGATACTCTTTGCCACTTCAAACTATCTCTGTCAGTGAAAAATCGAGCTTTAATGGCGCCGGAGAGATTTTGCAGAGTTTGAACTCTGTCCTTTGATGAAATTTATGTTGCAAACGCTTTTCCTGTAATACCAGGCTCTGAATTCAGCTTCTTCTGTGCACTGTGCAATTATAACAGTGCATATGAGTCATGGTGTTTTTCTACCTGCCTGTAACCCTGCAAAACACAAAACTCGTTAGGGAAACCATGCATGGGGAGGATGGATGCAGTGGGGGCAATGATAATGACCATGTAGACCGGTGAGGTGGTAGAATAGTGCAGGGTGATGGCGGAAAATACAACGTAATAGTGGAAGAATGGCCCTGGTGAAAGTTGGCGGACTGCGGCGAAAAATTTAAATGCAAACCTTTGAAAAATGATCTCTGAATGAAATATAAAGAGGGCGGAGGTCATCGTGATAAAAACACGTGGATAGGTGACGTGGCAGTGGTCCAGGGGTACGACTGCCTTGGGTTAACTTCCGCGCAACTTCGTAGTGCGATCGTCGTTGGATGGAGAGCCCCAGATCGGACGGTTGATGTGCATATCGCGCCGAGTTTTTTGCCGAACGATAACGCGCGATGGGGGGGTTGTTTTTAAATAGTGACGGAGCCACGTGTTGGGCGGTGAGTGGAATCACTCCGAAAATAAAAATACCGCCCACCTCCCAACGACGGTGCGATAAATACAGGCGGTTTTCAGACAGGCGCGGGTGCGGGGACGACCAGGCGAGATGTATTACGGACCGTTGATCTGTGGGTAAACGAACGGTTGTGATGCGACGAACCAGTGGTGAAAGGGTCGGGTAATGGACGCTACGGAGCTCGCGATGGTCGTTCGATCGGTGCAGATCGACGGCTCACGATGCTGCCGATACATATTTCAGATAAGCGCTTTTCAGGCTGGTGGGTGGTTCTAGCGCCCAGATCACACGCGGGGAGACGGTTTTAGGGGCCAACCGAAGGGGGCTAAGACCTCATAAGGTGGAAAATGGATTTTGGCCCATTTTAATGAAATTTGAGGGCAGAAATAGGTAACGATAGAGGGAAAAAGGGGAAAATAGGCCAAACAAGGGGTGTGTGCAGGATGTAAAGGGGATTTTGGGAGGATTTAGGGGATCAGAGGGGAATTTGACATGGGGAAAAAAAGGTTAAAATGGGGCATTCTGCAGGGGTACAAGGGGAAAAAGTAAGCCTTTTGGAGCACAAATTTTTGCAATCAATGAGACCTTATAATGGGAGTCAACAGAGGGAATTTATCAAAGGGAAGGGCATAGGAGACTTCAAGGATGATGTATTATCAGAGGAAATGCATTCCTTGAAGGCTCAAAAACATTTTAGCCCCCTGTTTTCTTGTCACAAATTTATAGGGGGGATAACAAGGGGTACGCCTTGATCACCGCGCCAATGGAAAGGTTGTTAAAGAAGGATGAGTCATTTTTCTGGGATGACAAATGTCAGAAAAATTTTGAGTTGTTGAAGGAAAGGATGGTCACTACACCTATCCTAATATTCTCGGATTGGGTTAAGGTATTTCATGTGCATGTGGATGCATCAGGAATAGCTCTTGTGGTTGTCTTAGCGCAACTGGGAGAAGGAGACATTGATCATCCGGTTTCTTTTGCTAGCAGGAAACTCTCTAGCACAGAGTGCAAATATTCTACTACCAAAAGAGAAGGACTGGAAATGGTGTATGCCCTGCAAAATTACAGACATTATCTATTGGGAGGACATTTTAAAATTTTCATTGACGATTCAGCTTTAAAATACCTAGTCAATAAGCCTGTGTTGGGGGGGGGAGATTTGTAGATGGTTGCTGTTGTTTCAGGAGTATAAATTTGAGATTATTGGGAAGCCTAGGAGACTAAATGCAGGACCTGATCAGTTGTCTCTAATTGAGAATGGAGAAGAGCCAACTAGTTTGGAAGAAGGATTACCTGATGCGCAGTTTTTCACTATCAAGGTGGTTGATGAGCACTTTGCGGACATTATTCACTTCTTGACAACTGGAATGACACCTACAAAATATTTAGTACAACATAAGAAAGAGATGGTGGGTCGCGCAACTGATTTCAATGTGATTGCAGGTAAATTATACAACTTAGGAGCAGATGAGGTATTGTGGAGGTATGTATTAGAGCATGAGAGACAAGATATCGTGGATGAGGCTCATGGAGGGGTGGCAGGAGGTCACTATCTAGGGAAGGCCACTATGCAGAAGGTGTTGCGTTTTGGGTTATGGTGGCCCACATTCCATAGCGATGCACATGCGTACTGTCGAGCCTGTGATGCATGTCAACAAACTGGGAAGCCCTCACGCAGATTTGAAATGCCCCTGCAACTGCAGATGGCCTTATAGGCGTTCGATAAATGGGTTATAGAATTTATGGGATCGAGCAATCCCCCGAGAAAGAAGACTGATAGATGTTATATCATTACTGCCACTGATTATGTGACCAGATGGGCGGAGGAAAAGGCTGTTAAGGATTGTAACGTGGATATTGTTGCGCATTTCATCTTTGAGCATATTCTGACCAAGTTTGGCTGCCCGAAGATCTTAATGAGTGATATATGTATGCATTTCTTTAATGAAACTATTGAAGCTTTGACAGAAGAATTTCAGATCCGTCACTCGAAAAGCACCCTGTATCACCCATAGGTTAATGGCAGAGTAGAGTCTTTCAACAAAATTTTGGATAATGCACTTACCAAGGTCTGTAATCCCAATCGGAACGACTGGGATGTGTTTATCCCTTCAGTAATATGGGCCTATAGGACTACATGCAAGAAGCTTACTGGGAAGAATCCTTTTAGGATGGTCTATGGATAGGAGGCCATCATTCCCATGGAATATATTGTCCCTAGCCTGTAAATCATGACTTTCAAAAATATGGAGAAACTTGACATCGTGGAGGAACACCTGGTGCAGCTGGTTGCCTTGGAAGATTGGTTTATTGCTAACTTTCATCAACAAGTACAGAAGGCACGAGAAAAATCTTAGCATGACCGGCACATGTGACAGAAGGTATTTAAGGAAGAAGAGTTTTTTTTTTTCTCTATGATAGTAAATTTGCGTGCCATCTAGGGAAGTTCTGCAAGCACTAGTTGGGACCATACATAGTAAAAGAGATTATTGATGGTGGTGCGGTGTGCTTGGCCACGTTGCGAGGAGACTACCTTCCCTTGTATGTTAATGGAAGTCGCCTAAAGCCCTATAGGGACAATATGGTGCCTACCAAATGACTATATGGTTGGGGCATCAACATTGAAGGATCTGCACGCACTATACTAGAGCAAGGATGACAACCACTAACCCTGTAGAGTCGCTGCCAGTTACTTCCTCCACTGGGTCGGGATCCGAAGATGTCTTTGAAGTCACCCCTGAATTCGAAGAGGTTGTGTCCACGCCGGCGAAGGGAAAATGAAAAGGAAAAGGAAAAGCCATGGAATGGGCTTCAGCTAAGCCACGCACCTCCCCAAGGATTGTGCACTCTCCCCGAAAGGTGCCCCAGGCACACTCACCTGTGCACAACCCATCCAAGTGCCCCATGACTGCTCAAGAGGAGGCCCTGCTGGTAGCTTCGCTCTCATGGCTACCACCCTACGTCAAGCCGTGCAAGTTGACAGTGTGCACCTATAAGAATGTAGACGTGGTCCGGGAATATCTTTAGATGCCAATAGCCCTGCAGGAGCTCCTTATAATTGGAGAAATGTTTGGCAACATACCCCTCATCAAATTTCATGATCATGATTTGGATAATGTGGAAACCTTTCTGGATCTCGCCCCAGAGCTCTATTTGGAGTGGGTGCTATATGACGATGTGCCAAAGGTTGAGCCGATGCCTTGGGTGCCGGAACTGCAGGCATCAGGGATATTAACTTTCTGCGAATTCCTTATTTTGGGAGGCACTCTATTACTGGTATGTGTGTGCGACAGCTGCTCACCTTGATCCATGATGGTTGTCTATGGATTCAAGGCCACATTCCTGTTGACGTTGCACTAATCCACAGGATCACTGGCCTACCCATGAAGGGGCCCCATCCCATGAAAGGGTTTGGAAATAAGAATGAGCACAACGATCCAAGTTAGAACATTTAATCAACCGGCTGTGCGGAGAGGTACCTGAAATCATCATTCTCGCCTCAGTTGTGCCCCAGGAAAAAATTGAGAGCTTGGTTGCTGCATTAGAGGCTTCCAGGTCTAAGGTTCAGATAGTCAAAGCCAACTTCGAGCAACAGATTGCTATGCTATAGGCAAAGCTGCAGCCTGAGACTCCTTCGAAGGTACGAGCTCAGCGAGCTACACTAGTTAAGCCACTGGAAGTATTTCTCCTAACATTGCCAAAGGATCCAAATTATTGGATACCTCTATGGAGCTATGTTCATCAGTCAAATGAGACCCACTTCTTCAAAAATTCACTCAATATTTGTGCCACAAGAGCAGGAATTCGATAAGTTGGAAGTAACCATGCCCACCCTTGTTGTAGCCCAGCGACTGGCGCGCCTTCACACCACTCATGCTCTACGAAACAAAATTGAGGGGCTCCGTCACAAGAAGCAAGTTCTTAGTGATCATCTGAAGCCTTAGGTGGATGAACCAATGAAAATCTTGCAGCACTTGGACGTTGCGGTCAAAACATTGAATTAGACATTGGATAACGTCACTTTGGCTACTGAGGGGCCGACTTCACAAAATTTGGTCGAGATCGCCCATAATGAAGTTGCGCAGAGCGAGGGCATCCTAATACCATTTTCCACTATCCTCAAACAGCTCTAGATCAAGATGAATACCCCACCACTGCTATGACTTGGGACGAGTCACAAGATTATGTTGGGGGCCTGTTGGAGCGGGGCTCCCTGAATGCAAATTTGGATATATTTTTGGAATATTTTGAGTAGTTTAGTCATGCGCAACAAAATTTAAGGGACTTTAGGGCAGGTAAAAATCCCTCAGGCATTGTAATGGGCAAAAAGGGTAGATCTAGGGGTCACAAACCACTGTTTGCGGACCCTAGTATAGCACAAGTAAAAGTATAAGAGTCGAAGAGTAAGTTCTAGTAAGTATGATGGTACGTTTGCTTGTGATAGATCTGGTCCGAGTTTTTTGTGTGGATTGGTCTGGGTAAGGGCTCCTGCTAGCTGTGTGCACGGAGACCCTAAGTCCAGCTGTGTTCGGACCCCGCTAGCTATGTGTGCAGGTATGTGAAAGAGTCTATAAGAAGAACTTGAATTATTAATGAATGGAAGGACATTTTGCTGATATTAAATGTCTCTTTGATATGTTATGAGTTGCACTGCATGATATTTCCATGTTATCTCTGTGATATTGAATATTGTTAGTACATTAATGACGCTCCTATATTAGATACTTAAGAAACGATGAATGCATAGATCTAGTGAATTGGGGTTATATTTCTCTTTTTAATTAATTTTCTTATGAGTTACGGGTTGCGCACAAGTCATTATGTTAAGTATATTTTTAAGTTTTTTTGGTTAAGGATTTCTCTGCACGGACATGTTCAAGATCCAAAGGCACCCACATTAAAATCTCTCTCTCTCAGGGTGCAGAAACCTGGTTATAGCACCCTCCCATACTACTTCGGATGAGACCTTGACTTGCACAAGAAATTCATTTCCTAAAGGGCCAACAATACATGAGTTTGTTGATTAACCTCAAATTTTAACCCGAGTCAAGACCCCTCAAACTAGCAAGTACATGTAACCTTGCAGTAGGTGCAAGGGAGGAAAGGCCAAAGAATCCCTCACACATGTCTTCTTAGGGAAATTAGAGCTCCTAGGAATTGATGTTGGAATATGGAATATATGATAACCAAACAAGAAAGCCTCCTTAACTCACATCTTTATTTATTTGAGTGCAATTCCATTAACCCCATCCCCTGAATGAATGATGACTCTATCCAATCACATTTACTCGTCTGTTTTCACCACAATTTTACAAGGAGCTCATAAAATCAAGTGGTGAACCAAGTTCAATTTTTTCTTGCATTTATTTCTTCTTATGTTTATGCATCTAGATACTTTTGACAATCCTATAAATGAGGTTAGTTTTTCTCTATTTGTTAAGAAAACCCTTCCCATTACCCCATTGATGTTTGGTCAAGTTATGGATTTGATATTGAGGAGGGTCAATATGTTTGGTGGTTAATGGTCTAGGAAGTTGAACACTCATATCCCATATGAGTTACAATGTGCAGAGGGAAGTAGGGGTCTTGGACGTAGTGGAAAATTTCATTCACTAGATTTTTTTTCTATGTGGGGGGATGGGATGGACAAAAGGAAAGTGGAATTGGGGGAGGAAAAGGTACTTAGACCAACTGGAAGATGCATACTTAGGAATTATAGGAATTCCAACATGGACGAATCCTACAGTAATAAAACCAAGGTTGAATTGGAGGCAAGGGAAGCATCCCTAAGATTCCATAGCACATCAAAGCCAAGGTTGAAAGACTGGATCAAAGTTCGGAGAAAAATGATCTTACCTCTTTTGAGGATATTGACATATAACTTATCAATTAGATACTTGATATTGTATTTTTCTAGAAGTTAGGAAAAAAAACATTTTTGGAAAATAAATGTGTGTGGTAGACCAAATCCATTATGAGTTACACCATCAAGGAATAAGGTACCCTCAAAAAATCCATTCTTGAGAATTTGGACTTCCTAGATAAAAAAACATGGTGCCTTCGTAAAAACTTATATGGGATATTGAAATAGTGGGACATGAATGAAATCAAGGAAGTAATAATTTAGTCTCATAGTCACTTTTTGATACCAACCATAACCTTGTCTATGCAATCTTAGACTTGGATGCTGATGAATAGGTGCTACCTTATTTTTCTCTACTCTCTTTTTTGAGTTTTAATGGAAAATATAAAAAAGTGTTTACTCCTTATTATGGTTAAAATTAGGATATGTAGATTTTTTTCTTACTGTATATTTATTATTATTATTTTTTAATTAATTAATTAATTATTATTATTATTTTTATTTTTTTTATTTTTATTATTTATTTATTTATTTATTTTGGTTGAAAAAATCACAATTTTATTTGACATGAGAATAGGGAGAAAATTACATTATTCATATGCCAAAAAACATTAATCTTGTCAACCTTGCAGTTGATGCACACTATAAAGCAAGACACTACATAAAAAAAACACAAAATTTTACGGGGTGAAGTGTGACCAAAATCACACAATTTCCCCTTTTTTCCTTTCTTTCTCTCCACCTTTTGCCAAACTCCTTGATTGGGAGTGATTGTTACCATTGTCAATTGATTTCCCTCTATGTGCAGGGGATCTTCCTTGTCTGAGTTTGAGCCCTTAAATACATGGGATCTCTTTATGCCTCTTGAATTCTTTACCATGGGTAATTCCCCTTACTGTTGCTCCAGAACTATAATCTATGTTGATTCAAAGCCCTTACGGGCAATGTAACTACCCTAGGTTAAATTTCCATGTAAATAAATAATGTGTGGAAATTATAAAAGAAAAAATAAAACCAAGGTCATGATACATGTATTCCAAGCTAAATGAGGGGAAAAACATTAGATTTGGATCCACTTGTGGTTATTACTTATTGGATATGGAAATTGGCATTGACAAGAGGAAAACGAAAACGAATGACAATTAATTATTACATGCTAGCAAGGACATGAGGCAAAAATGTAAAAGGAATAAATAAAAATGAAATAAATTCCACTTCAGTAGGTGGGGAAGAGGAAGAGACAAGAAATGATAAAAATAGTAAAAGAATATGCATGCAAAGGAAAGAGAAGAAAAAGGAAAATAAAATAAAATAAAATTGGAGAGAACATTCTAGCATTTGTTTTGGGGAAAAGAGAGGAAATAAGGGGGAGAACACTAGAGCACTTGAAGCACAAGGAAGACAAGCAACACATAAGCAAGGAGAGCACGGAGCGCAAGAGGATTTTGTGTCGCAACCAAGAAGAAAGTCTGGACAACAAGAAAAAGCATAAAATATTTGTGGATTTTGCAGGTAATAGTGTGCATGTTGATTAACTTGTTGGGATATAAATTCTTGGTTTATGCAATGGTTTTCTTGTCATTTTTACTATCAATGGAATGGAGAATTTCATGTATTGACAATCATGTACAACCTTGCCTTTTTTCATTTCCTGGATAGTCATGATGTATTGGGTTCCTTGTTTTGGTCTAGTTTTGGATGCTAATATATTTTGGATCCTGGTTGAGGTGGTCTCGGGAAAATCCCAATGGTTGAGGGTGGAGATGGTTTTCTCCAGGAAGCTCTTGACAGGTGGTTGGAGACAGAAAAATTTATTTCGGTATGGTGAAGAAATTCTAAGGCATCCTAGCTTGTATTGGTTTTGGTGATTTCTAGACCTAGTATTGGTAAAATCACTACGGCTTAGGGTGGAGGTGGTTTCCTTTGGATTCCCTATTTGGTTATGTTTTGGTTTATCCAAAGTAGTCCCACATTTAGGTTTGGAATATGGCATAGGGGCGATTTGTAACAACCCACAATTTAAATATACAAATAATTAGATCAATTATGCAATTTATAATCAACACACATCTATTGAACTAATTATCATAGAATTTTCGGAAAAACACGAGTAGAGACAACTTACATGTAGCGATGATACTCCTTATTTGTGATTTCAGAGTTCAATGTTATTTGAATCTCATTGACTGCAACAAATTTTTGGGGATGACTCTCCACCCAGCTGTAGGCTCAGCTGCTCATAATTTTTCTACAACTGGCCACTCTTGAGCCCTCAATCAACGTACTATTTCCAGGGAATCCTTTGTCTCACAATAACTTTCTCCCAAGAGAATGGATGAAGGAATGATGAATGAATTATGAATCTCATCCTCCTCATCGTCCATTAAATATATCAAAAAATGGAAAGGGTTCTGCATGCACACATTCCATATGTCAACATGTAACTTTTGTTTATTTATTTTAAGTTTTACTTAATTTAATATTTCTCTTAATTTAACTCTTTCTTATTTTATTCCTTTTTACTTTTTTTTAACTTTACTTTTTATTATTATTTTTATAGTTCTCTTGATTTAACTCTTTCTTATTTGATTTTACTTCTTGTTAACTTTACCTATTTTTACGATTTTTATACTTTATATATATATATAGAACTTTAGTATTATTATTTACTATTTTATTAATTTATTATTATTATATTCTCTTCATTATTTATTAATTATTTACTATTATTATATTTTATTTAATTTTTACTATTTATTTACCATTATTGGCTTTTCTTTATTATTGATCATTTATTATATTATTATATTATTTTTATTATTATTAAGGGACATTACATACTCCCCCTATTTAAGGAACTTCGTCCCGAAGTTAAGTTGAATCATTTAACATTTTATTTATTTATTACTTCACATTTTCCCTACACCCACTACTAAACTAGTATAATTAACAGACATCGAAAGCTTCCACAACACCTTGGAAATCTCAAGGAATATTTGTCATTTTTCCCACTTTCGAAACCAGGCATAAACCTCATCGGTATGTACCATAGCCCAAGGCTCATGCCCGACTCATACATCATCTGCCCCAAGGCAGGCATCCGACTCAGTATTTCATGCAGTAGTACTCCAGGCATCTCGAAAGGTTGGCCCACTCCCTTGACACTCATTAAGGTGCACAACCCCAGACATCGAAATTCTTACCCCCACCAGAATTCAGCATCCTAATCCAATATCAGGCACTCAACCTCATAAAGATGGTCCCATAGCCCCTCAAGAGCTATCTGTTAAGGTTTATACAGGGCAAATGAACCACTGGCATATGTAGTGTTGATTGAGTATTTCCGTAGACCATATGGTGTTACATAATCTCCCTCACAGGTATGGGCTCCCACGAGATCATCAAAAAAACCGGCCCTCTCGGCCCATTTGTGGATTTACTGTCAATCACCACATCTCAACATGCAATCAATCCATCAGTTATAATCATAATATCATAAAAATAATTCACATAACATCATTTTTATTACAACATTCTGAATAGTAAAAATCGCATGCTCTTGCATGTCGTAAAATTTGCATGCGATTACCACATAAATTACCCTCATAAGTTATAACATCAACATCTCTATATCAAAGATATATCATGAAATCAAATAATAAATGAACCACATGTCAATATACCTCATATCATAACATCATGAGTTTTGTAGCTCCTAGAGATAGCCTTGAGTTGCAAAAGACCAGTGCCTAGGACATCTTAAAATCAGAGGTTAAATATAGACAATTGTATAAATGCCTCTGAAAAAATATGAGTCAAGAGAATAATGGTTTTAGTGGTTCTAGTATGGAAAAGACCTTGGAGTCGATTCATGTGAATTCCCCAAACAGTGAGAGGACTCAGGAAACTGTGAGACTGATGGTGTTTATATGGGCCAAGTATAAAATAATGAGTAGGAAGCTTTAAAAAGTATGCAGAGGCATTGAGAAAGAACAGAGAAGGAAATCACAAGGGATAGACTTAGGAGGATTAAGAATTTGTCTCCCTGTGAACTTAGATGAAGCAGATGTGAATGAGAAATGGATGACAACAGAGGTTTGTGGAGTGCAAATTAAGGGAGTGAAGAAAAATTAAAACATGAACATTAACACTTGGGCATTATATAGACACGAATTCATGAATAAATTGCAGACTACCAGCAGCTACATTACACAAACCAGTCAAAGTAGCATAGCATGAAAAATAATTACATGTAAAGAGGAGATTACTGATAACAGAAGGAAAAAAATACATACTACTCATTGCTCCATTTGGAATCCAAATAACAGCTCTGTATCATATTAATTTTAAACAGCTCTCCCAAATATGTATCTCAGAGCACAGGGAGCACAATCATACAAAACTACAGAAAAATTCTTCCAAATTCCAGAACCTTACTTTCATCTTAAAACTTACTATATATAGAGTTCTCCTTGAGGGTCTATGGTACTTAATCATTTATGATCGGCCCATATCTATGAAATCAAAACATCCTACCTAACTTGCAGAGTGTACATTGAGCAATTACTTCTGTAGTGAGAGAATTAAAACAAGAATGGGGTGAAATTGAGATTTCACCAGCAAAATCATCAAAATTAAACTGAAAACAGAAATGACATGGTCTCCCATTGAGGCCAATAATGGGAGCATTCAAGACGGTATGGCGAGGAGCGGTCTTAGGTGGACAGGCTGACTGTCATTTTATGATTCCATATATTGCTTACAAACCTCCACTCCCTTAGTCTGGGGATTTCTACTTAATTCATTATGAAGAGGCATGTCGTACTGCGTGCACCTGGTTCTTTAGCGGAGATCTCCTGAGCAGGCCTCATAAACCATAACTACATGTTCCGCCTCAAAAGCCCATGCGGTGTTTTGAATTGCAAAAATAGGAACCGGATTTCGGAGGGGGTTTCAAGTGGTAAGTGGTATCAGATAGGGGGGTGCGAAATGACGAGAGGAAGACACATGGAGGAGTGCGAGGTAATGGATGTCGCCCATTTCGAACCCCTCCCCCCCAAACCATGGTTAAATTTCAAATGTTGTGGGGAGTGCGAAATGAAACAAGGGTCGATGGATGAGGAGGGGGTGATTGGAGATGGAGGAAAGGTGGAGGGTGATGAGGAGAAGGAAATGGCATCTTCGCAGTGGAAAGATTATTATGGTGGGGAAAAACCACGTCGCAATCGTAACTCTTTAGCATGAAGTAGTAAAGGTAAACTCTAAAATGAACTAAGTGCGAAGCACGGGGAGGAAGGATGCAATGTGGCAAACGGTGGGACCGGACCGCAGCCCACAGATCGCAAAACTTAAGGTTTAGCCGTAAGCAGAGGTGGTAAACATTAAAATAAGCGAAGTGAGAAGTGCGAGGGAGAAAGTAAGTGACATGGAGGGAAGGTGGGACCCGACCGCATCGCAAGTTAAACAAAATAGGTTGCGAGCGTTTCAAATGGTAAGTTAAAAACTGTGCAATGTGATATTGCACATCAGTGATCGTCGGTTTTAACGTTTGGAAGAATGGAATAAGTTGTAATTTTGTGAAATGTGATGGACAATGGGGGAAGAGTGACATGGCACAGAGGTGGGACCATGCTCGCAAGTCACAGATCGTAAGTTTTATAATGCGCACAATGGGGGTTAAATGTTATTTGTTGCAAAGTGCGAAGTGCAGGGAGGAGTGGTGTGGCAGGACGGAGGTGGGACCGCACTTGCAGATCACATATCACAAGATTTTTAGGTTAGTGATGGAGGGTAAACATTAGGGTTCACGAAGTGCAATATGCGGGCATTTAAACGTCAAGAAGTGTGAAAAGGAAAAAAGGTAAGGGAAAGGCAGAAACAAAGGATTGCATGCGATTTGGTAACGAAATAAGGTTGGATGGGTCCCACAAAATCGCATCGGCTAACAAACAAGTTTCGGCTAAGTCTTAAGAGGTAAAGGCTAAAACTTGTGGGGAGCGATGTGTGATTTAATCTCCGTCGTCCATCTCTCTGCTCCGAATCTGCGCTTTTGATCCTGGCCGCCTATTTTCCCCTTTGTGCCTCCTGCAAACCCTGAAAATACGCCATTTATCTTCTTTTATTTGATTTAAAAGTAAAGGGTGCAGGCTCGAGCTCTTGAAATGATCTCTTTGATTACAGGGCATCCTTCTGGTCGGTGCTTGAATAGCTTGGCCTTCCTCTTAAACCTTTGCGCCTCTGCCCTGTGATTTCCTTATAGGGACCGGCTCTCCATGTTATGTGTGGTCACAGGCCAACAATGAGATTACAACAAAATAAATAAATAAGAACCACATGTGCATCATTATCCTCTCATCATAATTGTGTCTAATTACCACATACCATCACACCATGAAACATACTCACAACATTATACTTCAACATTTCCATGTTGACATAACAAATATTTGAAACCATAACCTCCTACATAATACCACTGTGTATGAATAAAATTTATCTATTTTATTACCAATTTACATTTCAAAACATAAATCATGTTAGATAATAAATAAACACAATAATGAACTATTGACTTATAAATTCCATCACTAAATTGTAATTCAAAACCAACTTTAAAACATAACCATAAGTTATTGATAACCACTAATTTTGTAATACTCTAAATATTTTCAAAATAATAAGAATTAAAACAAATATTTATAATAATTCATTAATACATATATAAATAATACACAAACACTTGTATTTATCTCTAACTGAATGCTTTAAAAGTAATATTACATAGTATTATTAAGGGATTTAAAATTTTAAATGAATTAATAATTTTGAATTTTGAAGGTTTGTGTTTGGCCTAGAAGTTTTCTCACAGGTTTACAACGTTGTATGAACCACTTCACACCAGCCCAGTGCTTTCAATACTTCAGGGTATGGCCATAGATAATATAAGCTTGGAGCGTTGCGCTTTTGCATTGTGCTTTCACACAGTCACCGTATTTTCATCGTACATTTTAAAATATGTACCTATTTTCCATGAATTTTTTACTGTAGATGCATGGGGGTGAGACGAATATGCTCACTTAATTTCAGGTCAAAATTCTTCTTGGTTTTCGAGAAACGAGTCACTGTCATCTACAACCATTTTTGGATTTTTTTGAGATCCATGAATAGATTTGGCTCAAAAATTTTGTGGAGAAGGTTTGTAATGATATTCACTTTGTGCCAAAAAATCAACTCAATATGGCTTACCGTTTAGGAGATATTCAAAAAATATTAGTCACTATGCTTTTGGATAGTTTCACTTCAAGATTAATTTCTGACCAAATGGGGTTGAATTATGAAAACATGAAAGAGGTTTTCATTAATAACGAGCCAGATAACAACAACCTCCTTCATTTTCTTCACAAGTGTCATATTTTGGAAGATTAGAATGAATGTTTACAACCTATTTTTCATATTTTGTTATTTTATGTTTTAGCCATGATTTTTGGGCACATATTCTGAGGAGCTGGAGAGGAATGTTCAAAAAATAAAAGAGGTTTCTCCTAAGAAAAATCTCATCTACAAACATATATCATGGTTCAATAGATAAGAGTTAATCTTGGACCCATACTTTCCAGAAATTCAGTCCCTATTCCTAGCAAGCAGTTCCAAATTTAATGTAATTAATTCTATCTTCAAATTTGTTAAACACCATGTTAAGCACACACATGGTGTATGAGAAGGATGAAC
This sequence comes from Pinus albicaulis, assembly GCA_034641835.2. NCBI lineage: Eukaryota > Viridiplantae > Streptophyta > Pinopsida > Pinales > Pinaceae > Pinus > Pinus albicaulis. The sequence goes on from CM076573.1 coordinate 35,253,446, forward strand.
ACACACACACAAGAGACTCAACACACAACGAAAGATAAGTGTGAGGCTTTCTTATTTTTCCATTATACATGATGTACATTTATAGTACAATGGTGTGACTCTTGGTTTCATATTCCACGGTCACTTGGACTCAATTGTGACTTTTTGCATTCCACACCTACCCATGTAGGATTAGGTGTTCCAACATCCCCCCTTAATTCGAAGGGGTATGTGTGAGTCCAAGAAAAGAGTTGTAATACAAATCTGCAAAGCATACATGGTAGAACTTGGGCTGAATCAACTCTCTGAAATGTTGGAAAAAAGAGATGGTTTAAGGATGACCACCAACATTGGAACGCAATACTTGTTGCAGTTCCCGGAACTCTTCCAAAACTTGCAAGAAGCTGAAAGCTTCTGCTAGAGGAATTGTCCCTCATAAAAAAGGGAGACCTTCAACCTAAAAGAAGGGAGGTCTACTACCTGTGATGGTTTTAGGATTACCAACAACTCTGGAATGCTTTGAAGCATTTCCTGGAACTCAACCAATGTTGGCAAGAAGCTGAAGGCTGCTAAGCTGAAGGCTGCTAAGCTGAAGGCTTCTGCTAGAGGAAGTGTTCCTCATATATGAAAGGGATACCTTCGACCTAAAAGAAGGGAGGTCTACTACCTGTGGTGGTTTAAGGTTGTCCACCAACCAAAGATGATGGTTTAAGGTTGTCCACCAACCGAAGGCATGCTCATGGGCATCCGTGTCTCTGGCTACATCTCTGACTCTGGAATGACGAATTGTGGCTCAGGCTCGCTTGAACTGCTGTGTCTCTGGCTACAACTTTGAACATGGAATGAGAGATTGTGGCTCAGGCTCGCTTGATCTGTCGTCGAAGCTTGTACATGACCACCATTTTCCCCCCTGTCAGGGACAAGGTGAGATGATGGCGAAAACTCAACTGCAAGTTTGCTCAATATCCATGAACAAGTTCTAACATGTGTCGTAAACATCTTCTTGGCTGTTGATGCCCATTGCCAAGAAGCGATCCATCCAAGATGAATCTTGGTTCTTGCAGGAGGCTTGTTTCTGAAGCATCTGTCTGAAGAATGAGTGTGCCGACCACAGTGCTTGCATGGATGAATATCAAAACAATGATCTTTCATATGGCCAACTCGATCACAGTGTTGGCATTTCTCAATCTGTTGTGGAAGTGGAACAGGATCTGGAACAGCTGCAGGTGAACTGTCATACAGGAATCCGGCACTCTGAAATATGATGGGCTTTGTGTAATCCGGAATATGAAAGGACACATCCTTGTCATATCCAAGACCAGTTCGGTGCTTGTTGTGGACAAGCTCTTCCCAAGGTCTGATGATGGGCTTGAGAAGTGCAGGTTGAACTGCTGCATCTGCATGTACATCTGCTCTAGTACAAGGAACTGAATGGGAATCATCTGCAACTTTACTGACTTGCTGCTGATGGGAGTCCTTCTCAATCTTCTGAACAGAAATAGGTTCAGAATGGTGACTCTTTTGCTGAAGTTCATCTTGCTGAAGCTGAGATTCCAACTGCAAAAACTCAATCTTTTCTCGTGCATCTTGCAAACAACTTTGAATGTTACAAAGAGCATCCTTGCTCATTTTTATCACATCATCAACATTTGAATGAATGAGGTTATTCAACAACTCTAATGCCTCATTGATTTTGGCCATTTCAACAACTTAGGCTCAAAAATAAATGAAAGGGTGTCGGCTTCAACCGAAAATGCACCCGTTTACAATGTGATGCAACAAGAAATACAAATGACTCAAAAGAATTTCCAACTATGGAAATCTCAAAGTACAAAATCTGCTCCTCAAATGATGGAGGGAAATCAACAATTTCCAACAACTCAAATTCACTGATTCCAACGATGAATGAAGATACAAATTCCACTCATAATACAATGTCGATACAATACAATATGCAGCAAAAACAACTTGTGCAAGAAGCCTTAAGGCAACTGAATTTTTTCTTCAAATAACTGTTTTGCAATGATGGAAAACTTGTCTTCTCATGTAAAATTCTTCAGAAAATCACCTTTATATTAATGCCACAAATCATATAATGTAAAATTGCAATTTTCTCTATGTATTCAGTCCATTTTCTTCATATGCCATTTCCTTCATTTCTGCTATTCATATTCTCTCTTCTCTCGCTCTCTGCTGTTTTTTTTTTTTATAAATTAATTAAAATTAATTAAAAAATAGATTAATGGGAATAATTAAAAATGGAGGGGAAAGGGATTAATTAAAAAGAGGGGGAATTTAAAAAGGATCAGAAATTTATTTGAAATGGGAAGGGGATTAAAATAAATTTTAAAAAGGGAAGGGAATTAATAATTAAAAATGGGAGCAATTAAAAAATGGGTAGGGAAATTTATTAAAAAAGGGAACGAAATTAAAATGGTAGAGGGAGGCAAATTTAATTATATAAAAGGAAAGGCGGAATTAAATTAAAATATTGACTGTGTTAAAAGGGAGGCGGAGTTTGAATCATGGAAAGGCCGAGCGTATGGGCAGGGGAGCCGTAAAGGTGAGATGTGGTAGGGCGTTGGAGATGAGTGTGAGGGAGAGGGCGTAAGCGATGGTGAGGAGAGAGTGCGTTGAGTGGGGAAGAGTTGCAGTCGGGGTTGAATGAGCATTGTTGCAGAGTGGGTGACTGCCGAGAGGGTGAGCGGGAGGGTCGGCGAGTGGAAAGCAGCCAAGGGGAGATGGGAAGCGGTGAGAAGGCATATGGTGTGAGGGGAGGCTGGACGGGGTAGAGCGAGCAGGAGGGGTTGGTATTATATATAGGCGGGTTGTATTGCAATGGAGGGGCGGTATTGAGTGGAGAGGGGGAGGCAGCGTAAGGCAGGTGGGAGTTAGCTGTAGCGGTGGTGTAGTAGGTAGGGGAAGGGCGTAGTTAAGGGAAGGTCGTATGGAGTTAGCGTTAGGAAGGGTAGAGCGTTTTTTTGAGCGATAGAGTATAAGAGTTTTCGATAGAGTTTCAATGGGAGCGGCGTGGGAGGTATGAGGCAGGCCGTAGAGTAGGGATGAGCGTGCGTAGGTAGAGGGGAGAGTAAGGTAGAAGAAGCGTTGAGAGGTGAAAATATTTTATTTTTATTTTTATTTATTTATTTTTTATTAAATGTGCAGGTTGCAGGTTTAAGTGGGGAAGGCTGAAAGGCCAAGAACAGTTGGGGTTTTATTTTTTATTTTTTTCTTTTATAACAGCAGAGTAGAGTAAAAGAGCAAAAATTTCACCAATGTAGCAGGAAAATAATCTTTTTCTTTCAGCATCAGAAAAATGCAGTCCAGAAGCTCATAAAATTTTCAATGAAAACTTAGAAATATTTCCAGTAGCCCAACAGCAGATTTTTTTTTTTTCAAATGTGTAGCAAAAACAAATCCAGCAGCAGCAGATATGAAGAATTTTTTTCAACAGAAAAACTCAGATTTATTTTGCAGTAAAAACCAGAAATTTATTCTTCAGAAACCCAATTCCAACAGCTCTCCAAATTGCAGATTTTAATGAGCAGAAATTGCAGAGAGAATTTAGAATGAAAACCTTCAGATGTGCAGTGCTGCTCTTTTTTTCAAAACCAATGCCGGAATGCTGCCAATTTCTGAATGCTGGGATTTTGAATGTTGCTCCTTCTCAAAACCAACGCTGCTCTTCTTCAAAACACCTCTGAAGGGCGGCAAAAACTCTGCTGCAGAAACTCTCTAAATGCTACAAAAATGCAAATATGCACAGGCCATAAACACAAATGGCTCACTCAAAGTGGAGCAGGGCCAGCAATCGCATGTTCTGATACCATGTTAAACACCATGTTAATCACACACATGGTGTATGAGAAGGATGAACACACACACACAAGAGACTCAACACACAATGAAAGATAAGCGTGAGGCTTTCTTATTTTTCCATTATACATGATGTACATTTATAGTACAATAGTGTGACTCTTGGTTTCATATTCCAAGGTCACTTGGACTCCATTGTGACTTTTCGCATTCCACACCTACCCATGTAGGATTAGGTGTTCCAACAAAATTATTATTTTTCAAATTTATTTGATTAAATTCCTATAAGAAAATTTATTGCTAAATTTGATTAAGTATTTTTCTCAAATTTGTTTACCTAGAGGTCACATAGAGTCAAAACCCGCTCTGAACCATATGTAACAACCTGGAATCTAAATATACAACTAATTAGATCAATTATGCAATTTATAATCAAAACACATTTATTCAACTAATTAGCATAGAATTTTCAAGGAAAAAAAAACCAACTTACCTGTAGCGATGATATTCCTTACTTGTGATTTCAGAGTTGAATGCTATTTGAATCTCGCTAACCGCAACAAAGTTTTGGGGACGACTATCCACCCAACCATAGGCTCAACTGCATGTAATCTTTCTATAACTGGCCACCCTCAAGCCCTCAATCAACTTACCACTGCTAGGGAATATTTTGTCTCACAGTACCTTTCTCCCAAGAGAAGGGATGACGGAATTATGAATGAATCAATGAATCTCATCCTCCTCACCGTCCATTAAATATACCAAAAAATGGAAAGGGGTCTGCATGCACATATTCCATTTGTGAACATGCAAGTTTTATTTCTTTATTTTAAGTTTTACTTAATTTAATATTTCTCTTAATTTAACTCTTTCATATTTTATTCATTTTTACTTTTTGTTAACTTTACTTATTTTTACTATTTTTATAGTTTAATTATATATATATTTATTTAGAACTTTAGTATTATTATTACTATTTTATTTATTTATTATTATTATATTCTCTTCATTATTTATTAATTATTTACTATTATTATATTTTCTTTAATTTTTACTATGTATTTACCATTACTATCTTTTATTTATTGTTTATCATTTATTATATTATTTTATTTCTTCTTCTTATTTTTATTATTATTAAGGGACATTACATGATTGGGATGGAAGAAAGATTTGGTTCAACCCAATATATGGTTGGGAGGTACGTGGAAGTCCCTGACTTGGTTGACACTATACTTATGTTATTATGTGTTATTATTTAATGAGATCAATGAACATAAGTTTTGGTTTAATGTGTTGATTATGTGATTGATTTGTCATGGTTTCATTCTGGTTAAATGCTTGTTACATGCATAGAATATTTCTTATTATATGAAGTGCTCTTTTTATTGAACTTGCTCATGGTTGACAAGATCTTTGATGTTTTATATGGATGTATGAACTAATATGTGCAACTAGTATGAGAGGGTAATAAGCCTTCTTAATGAACATTTGATGAAACTAATGAAAACAATGAACAAATTATGTGTGCAAACCTACATGCACTTGGTCACAATATTTTTGTAAAAATGAATGACTTGTACTAGAAATATTGAGTAAGAACAAAGCTTATAAATAGACCATGAAGACACAGAGACCTTGTTGAAAATTTTCTAAAAAAAATTGAGCGGTTGTCTTGTAGGCTAGCTCTAAAATTCTAAAACAGGGTCTATGGTCGCATTCTTGGAGTTGGGAAATATTGGCTATGGTCACACTTAGGATGGGTTATCCATGTAGGTGGAGGCCTCTAGCTGCACTGGCAGGCCTACATGTGTGCGACTAGGAAGTAAATCTAGGTTGAGCTCAAGGAAATGATCACCAAGATAAGTTGAACTGATAACAGTGTGATCGTGTGTCTTTAAGTGGTTGCAGTAAGTTCTAGATAGGTGGACCCCATTTTCGCAACTGAATCTTCAAATTTAGGTCATGCATGGTAACTCTCAACTCATGTTTACCCTCGTATGTTTGAAAAGTGGGTAAATGTGGGGTGGGGTGTTACAGAGTGGTATCAGATCCAGTTCACAACACTGGACCTCACAGTAAATTCAGATTGTTATGCATATAGATCTACATATGTCTATTTGCTTATCATGTATGTATGTCAGTTATTTTATTGTTATTGTTGTTATATCCATGTACATGATGTCGTTACAATTTGGTGTTATTATCTTTTTTCATGTATGAATTCATATGCTCTTGATATTATTATGTATCGTGATAATCTAGATTGATTTGTTCAGACACAATAAACTCACTAGAAGTAAATTAAGGTAATGATTTTGATTATGCATTTGATTTGATCTATATAACAATGGTATGTTGCAGGAAAATAAAATTCCAAGAGATGAAGAGAAGAATGGTTGAGTACAATTCATAAGATTCCTTGTACAGGCCATAAGAGAAATCAATAGGATGGGAGAAATCATTTGAGCAGGAGGAAGAGGGGGACTCTCATAATCTTGCATATACATTAATAAGTTTGAGGGCAGAGATCAGAAGTTGTAAAGCTGATAATGAATGGTTTATTGAATCCCAAGAAAGGCTTCCAAAAGCTCAAGAAATGAAAGTTGAGGTTAATGAGTTCATTCTTCAAGGCCTTTCAGATTTATATAAAGATGGAAAGCTCCAATCATGGAGATAGAAAAAAAGAAAATACTAATGGAGTATATGGAATTTGGTCTCAGAAAAGGTATAATATGGACCATGATGATACAATAAAGAGTGGTAGATCCTTGAGGACACCTGAGTAGAGGGCTTGTAAGCATGGATTTTATTCTAGCTTTACTTCTATGAGACATCATCGCCATCAGTGCCAACATCATCATAAGAGGAGTGAGAAGGAGTATTTTCCATAGGAATTCAAGAAAGACAAGTCTCCTATTTTGATGGTGAGATGACCAAATCAGAAGATACAGAAGCATGACTGCTTGGACTGAGAATTTTTTTCAGACTTCAAGATATCTAGTGGGAATATGTCAAGCATGTCAGGGGCATCAGGGAAGAAAAGATAAATTGGGAAGAATTTTAAAGACCCTTTAGAAATAAGTACCTATCTGAGAGGTATTATGATGGAAAGGCCAAGGAATTCTATGAGCTCAAGATGGGTTCCATGACAGATGAAGAATATAGAACTAGATTTCTAGAGCTACTGAGATATGTGCCATATCTCAAGGATAAGAAAGAAAATATCCAAAGGTCCATCAATGGATTTGAATTATCATTCAAGGACCATATTGAGTTTGAGGAGCCTCATTTACTGGAGGAGGTCACCATAAATTTGAAGCATTTCTATGAGAATTCAAAGAAAAAGTTTGAGTTCAAGCATGATTGGAAGGGTAGCGAGGAAGATCTCAGGATGCATGTGAGAAGGAAAGTATGGATCCTCTTAAGAAGTTTGATGCAACTAAGAAAGGATGTGGGTCTCAGCATATGGAGAGACAAAATAAGGCAGTGACGAAGAACCATTGAAGTGTTGGACTTGTGGTAGAGACCATTGCAAGAGGGATTTTCCATCGTATCAAGGTTCTACACCTCAGATTTACAGTGCTCATGAGGCACAAATAGTTAGGGATGTAGCTCAGAGCATTCCCAGGATTTATGCAATAATTGATGATAGGCCGGAATACCATCAAGAATCCATCATCGATATGGAAGGTAAGATTTGTGATCAAGTTGTTTCTATTTGATTGATCCAGGATAGAATTATAGATATATTAGCCATGAACGGGTGGATCAGTTTCATTGGATAAAGAATTGCATGTATAAACTTGGTCGATGCAGTTACCTACAGGGACCAGGAGAAGAGTTCAGCATTGGGTGAAATCTTATGCATTTGATCTTAATGGCATTCCTACATCAAAAAACCTGAATTTCTTCTTTTGGGATCTTATAGCATGCTTTTGGGCATGGATTGGTTGTTTATTCACAAGACCAAGGTATATTTTTATGAGAAGGCCATTGATTTCCTAGATGATGATGGGGAAAATAGAGTCTTGCAGGGAAAGAATGAGCCTACATCAGTGAGAATGCTTACAACCATGCATGCTAAGCAAATTTGTAGGAAAGGATGTTTATTTTTTAAGTTCATGTCACTAGTGACAAAGGGTTGGCTGATAAGGATGGTGAAGTCCTAAGGAGGTATCCTATCTTACAACAGTTCCAGAATGTGTTTCTTTTTGATATTCCAGATCTTCCTCCTCATAGGGAGGTGGAATTATCTACTGAGTTGATGCCTGGAGCAACACCAAAATCTAAGGCACCATACAATATGAACACTCCTACATTGTTGGAATTTAAGTTGTAGGTTAAAGAGATGTTTTGCAACACCTCCTCCCACATTTACCCTCCTTAACTGGCCTAATGGGGTAAACATGAGCTGAGGGATACTATGACATGATACGACCTCCTAGATCCCATTAATTGTTGTTGAATACTGATGAAAAACTTACCTTTCACAACCTATAGGGACCACATGACATGCAAGGGTTGAGAAACCATCCTAGGTGGCGAAACACTGAGCTATACCCCTCCTTCTCTACCCTAGGCCCTCAACTGCTCCCACAGCAAGGCCTACATGCGGTTGAAGCCTCCAACCATATGCACAAGCTTGCATCCATGCAGTTGCAACCCAAAATTTCCAATTAGAAGCATGCGGTCCCAAATTATGAGCCTAAATTACAGGTCAGTCTCTAGGCCATTGCTCAGAACTTCCTGTAAATTATCATATGCATAAATGTCATAAAAAAAGGCTAAACATTCAAACTTGAATCAGAGACTTGGCCTAACTATGCCTAACCATGATGATAATTTTTCCAAACATATTAATAACATGTAATCTATAGGTCATGAATGCATATATGAACATAGGGTTCTGATACTTATCTGAGAATCGTCAAGAAACTCTAATTCCCCCTCATCATAACTACAATAACATTTGTTAGTTCATGCATTCATTAACCATTCATCAACAAAGCAAACACAAAAAGAGTCATAGTTAGAACCTGTTATGGAACCATACGTATAACCATCATATAACCATAGTAATAACCATGATAGAACATACATCAAATCCACGTAATAACAAGTAAAATTACTCATGAAATATAAGAGGAAAGAGCTCTTATTAAAATATGCAAAATACAACCAGATCAAGGACTCCCACGTATCACATGACTATAGATTTGGCTGAACCAAATCGTTCTTTCAGCCAATCACCCCCGTGCCATATTCCAAGCATGAATGTGGGACTCAAGACAAAAAAAACCAGGGCTTCCTGAAGATTAAACCACCTCCACCCTTAGGATTTACCACAATATCTCCAAAACCATTCAAGGGATCATTAGGCCCAAAAAAAACACATAAACAACCAGGTCTTTCCAAAGATTAAACCACCTCCATGCTTAGGCTTTACCGCAATCCTGCCAAAACCGGTTAAGGCATCACTAGGCCCAAAACAAGCTTGGATGCTCCAAAAAAAATTTACCAATACATTTTTTCGCAATTTTCCCATATTCGCCCTCAGGCTTTACCGAAATCCCTCAAAAAATGGTCAAGGGATTCCTAGGCCATTGGGAATTTTCCCAAGACCACCTCACCTGGTTCCAAAACCATTTGGAAATACAAAGCTCAACTGAATGAAAGAACCACATCACACCATGGATATCTGGAAATGGAAAGGCAAGGATGAAACCACTGTCACACCTAGAAAAACCCATTCCCATAAATACAAGAGAACCAAATACAGACATGCATGTACCATGCCTTCAAAAACTAGCTAGGAAATCACACATGCAACCTGTTACCTATAAGTACTCCTACTGAAGCTACTTTATCTAACTTTTCCTTGCTTGTCCCTTGCTTTCTTTGTCCTTACTTTGCCTTCCTTTCTCCAATGCTAGAATGCTCCAAGAATTCTCTATGTGTGCAAGAGTATCAATGAATAGAGAGAGTTCCAAACTAAAACTGAAAAAAATAAATAAATAAATAATAAAAAAATAAAAAATAAAAATAAAAAAAATAAAAAATCTGGAAAAACCCATTCCCATAAATACAAGAGAACCAAATACACACATGCATGTACCATGCATTCAAAAACCAGCTAGGAAATCACACATGCAACCTGTTACCTATAAGTACTCCTACTGAAGCTACTTGATCTAACTTTTCCTTGCTTGTCCCTTTCTTTCTTTGTCCTTACTTTGCCTTCCTTTCTCCAATGCTAGAATGCTCCAATAATTCTCTATGTGTGCAAGAGTATCAGTGAATAGAGAGAGTTCCAAACTAAAACTGAAAAAAAAATAAAAAAATAAAAAATAAAAATAAATAAAAAAATCTATGCACTGATCCTCATAAGCCTTTTTATAATTGAGGCCTCTATTTTCTTCTATTTCCTCTATTTTTCCTTCAAATTTCCACTCATGTAATTATGTGACCTTACATCTCCATTTTCTCCTATTTTCCTTTATTTTCATAAAAATAATGTCAATTAATGTATCTTTGCATTTTCAAAGCCTTTTCCAATTTCCTTACCCATAATAAACCAAAATGAACAACCACTAGGATGTTTTACCCAACATACAATTTGTAATATGTGTCCCATGACCTTGGTATTATTTTTTCCTTTATTAACTTTATCACATGAAATTTTAACCCGAAGGTATTACATCCTTGATAAGGTCAGATACATAAGTCCAAGTGTATCTCCTTTGGGAGCACCAATGTTGTTTGTAAAGAACAATGATGAAACTGTCAAATTATGCATTGATTACAGGCAGAAGAGCAAGGTGACCATAAATAAGAAGCATCCATTGCCTCGGATTGATGATTTTTTTGATCAGGCGAAGAGAGTTGCAATGTTTTCAAATATTGATTTAAGATCAAGATATCATCGAGTGCACATCAAAGAAGAATACATCTATAAGACTACATTTTGTACAAGGTGTGGGCACCATGAGTTTATCATGGTTCCTTTTGGTCTTACCAATTCTCCCGCCACCTTCATGTGTATGATGAATAAAGTGTTGCAACCTTACCTCGATAAGTTTGTGATAGTCTTTGTTGATGATATATTTTATATTCAAAGAACGAGGAAGAGAATGTAGAGCATCTGGCAGAAATATTGAGATTGTTGAGAGAGCATAATTTATATTCCAAGCTTAGTAAGTGTAGCCTCTTTCAGACTCAGGTTCTTTACTTGGGACATATTGTTTCCAAGGAGAGGATAGCAGTGGATCCAAAAAATATTAAGGATATTATGGAGTGTGATCCAAAATGGATTCAGTTTTTCCTCCAGATCAAAGTCTTCAAATGTAGATGAAAAAAGGATCAAGTTGAAGTGCTCGTCGATAGGATTCCAATGGTGTGAATGGTGCATAAAACCGAGTTCGTATGAAGAAGATGTGGCCAGTCAAAGTTTATGACAAATTAGGGCAAAATGACAAAAATTCAAAGTCAAAGTCAAAGTCAACAGTCAACGGTCAACGGTCAAGATGATGTCACTAGGACACATGTCCTCCCGAGAATACACCACATGTCCAAGATGATGTCAACAGGATCAGTGACATGTCATAGTTTGATTGGTCGAAATGGGCCAATCCGGGGCTGACACGTGTCAGCCCAGATTTTGAGCAATATGCCCTCATTTCCAAAAATTTTGGGATCAAGGGAGATAGAACCCCTGACCTCCCGGAATGCCAATGTTTTAGTTGGAGTTCGTTCACTAGCTGAGCCACCGTTTATTTGGTATTAAATGCAAAAGATTATTATTTTAATGGCATCGAGATTGTACCACCGGAAAAGGGCCAGACAGTTGGGGTCAACCCCACGACCGCCGGACCCTTAATATTGTTATCGTCATGCATATATATTAACGTATATATGTTTTACCATATATGTATGTAAACCAACGGAGATATGACAGAAGGGTCGAGTGGAGGTTTCAACCCGCCGACCTTCCAAAACCAATATATACAAACGCCTTCACAACATAGTCGACAACCAATTCGCCTACGGTGGAGCTTCGAAAACCAAGCCACTAAAACCACTCTTCAACGTTTGTAGAGCTGAACCAGTGGAAACTACCAACATGCAGTTCGAGGTGGTTTTTTGTGCAGGAAAGGTGGTTTTTCAAAAAGGCAGAGGTGATATTGAATTTCTACAGGGGGTCTAGAGGTCATAATGGCAGAATATAGGAAAGTTTATACTCATTTTACTCAAAATTTCGAGCCCGTCGCAATTTTGAGGTCCATTTTCTCATTTTAGTTTCTGTTTTTGAGCTCATACTCGTAAAATAATTTTGAAGACAAAATAAAGCGGCCAGCACTGAAAGCTAAGGACCCGGAGACGTAGCTAGGAAGTCTGGTGAACTTCGTTATTAAATTCTTGTTCTGTTGATGTGTTTGAATGTGTTTTAATTTTCTTATGTTGTTTATTTTATTCACAATATTATCGATCTTGTTGGGTGTGGAGCTTGATTATCTTGTTTATTTTGTATCACAGCGTTGGACCCCTATACCTTAAGGGGGCGGCAACGCCACCCGTAATTAAATGTTGCCTGGGGGGTCCGGGGAGGGGGGGGCGGCAACTGTGACTTTATGGAGCCCTTGAAGCTAAAAACATATGTAAAATTTCCTTGTAAAAGTATAGTAATTTCTAGTCAATCTGGGTCGTTCATTAGGTGGATGATCTAATGGTAGAAGTTAAGTTTAGTTTAGGGTTTTTTTCCCTAGAAGGCAACCCCTTGCTTGTATGAGGGTATTGTATTGCGGCTGTGTATTCTCAGAGCGAGAAACAAATAGGGAGACTGTGAGAGAGAACAAAAGATATTACAACAGATCTAATGTAGGTTGTGTCTCTTCATTTTGTTGGATAATAGAAAGGAAAGATTGACTTTTCGGGGTGGATGTAACCCAAACTGGGTGAACCACGTATATCTGTATCTCTCTGGTTTTATGTGTTTTGTGTGCTTGTGTTTTCCACATATTTTATGTGTTGCATTGCTCTGTAATATATAATTTTCTAATAATTGGTATCAGAGCCGAAGGTCTATTTGGCTGATAAACTCGCAGGAAAGAAGGGTTCCTAGTTCGAGTGGGAGCAATGGCGAAAGATGGTAAATTTAGGGTCGAGAAATTTAACGGCCAAAACTTCCCGTTGTGGAAGATGCAGATGGAAGATTATGTGTATCAGAAAGATATGTACCTACCATTGAGCGGAAAAACAAAGAAGTCGACGGCTATGCCAGACGCAGAATGGGAGATTCTCAATAGAAAGGCACTCGAAACAGTACGGTTGTGCCTCGCGGCATCGGTAGCCTTCAATATTTCAAAGGAAACAACAACAGAGGGTTTGATTAAGGCTTTGGCGAAATTATATGAAAAACCCTCGGCCTCAAACAAGGTATTTCTTATGAAACGTTTATTTAATATGAAGATGTCGGAAGGTGGATCTGTTGCAGGACATTTAAATTCTTTTAATACAGTTACCAGTCAGTTAAGTTCTATAGGGATAAAATTTGATGATGAAGTTAGGGATCTTTTGTTTCTGTGCTCATTGCCAGAAATTTGGAATGGCTTAGTTATGGCCATTAGTAACTTTGCCTCTGGATCTAGTACTTTAAAGTTTGATGATGTTTTCGGTGCTATCCTTAGAGAGGAAATGCGATGGAAAAGCTCCGGTGAGACATCGGGTAATGCTTTGAGTGCAGAGCCTAGGGGTAGAAAAATGGACAAAGGAAATAGCTCAGGATATCACAGTAAATCAAGGAAAGGCAGATCCAAGTCTAGATCGAGGATAGTGTACTAGAAATGCAGAAAGAAAGGACACCTAAAGAAATACTATAGATCTCAGAGGGGAAAAGAAGGAGATGCACAACAAGAAAACAATCATGAAGCAAATGTGACAGGTGATGTGTTACAAGATGCTTTGATTCTTTCTTTCGAAAATGTTACTGATTCTTGGGTAGTAGATTCAGGGGCCTCATTTGGGTGATGATAAATCCTGTAAAATTGTTGGAATGGGTAAAGTTCTTGTAAAACAACAGAATGGAAACCAATGGCTATTAAAGGAGGTAAGGCATGTTCCAAATCTGAAGAAAAATCTAATTTCAATAGGGCAGTTAGGCGGTGAAGGTTGTGTGACAACTTTCACAGATAAAACTTGGAAGGTCACCAAAGGAGCTCTGGTAATAGCAAAAGGAGAAAAGGTTGGTACATTGTATTTATGCAATGGTATTTCTAACTCTGTTAATGCTTTAACTTCCAAAGGAGCAGATGCAACATTATGGCATCATAGGCTCGGACACATGAGTGAGAAGGGGATGAAGATTCTTCACTCAAGAAATTTGTTGCCAGGTTTGAAGAATGTTGATTTGGATTTATGTGAGAATTGCATTTATGGAAAAAAGAAGAGAGTCAAATTTCTCAGAGTTGGGAAATGAAAGAAGAGTGAAAAATTAGAGCTTGTGCATACAGATGTATGGGGACCTGCTCAGGTATCATCTCTCGGTGGCTCTCGCTATTATGTTACGTTTATTGATGATGCAACTAGAAAAACCTGGATTTATTGTATTTAGAATAAATCTGATGTATTTGATACTTTCAAGAAATGGAAAGCATTGGTTGAGATTGAGACATGAAAGAAGTTGAAGTGTCTCAGATTAGACAATGGAGGTGAATATTGCAGCAAAGAGTTTGATAGGTACTGTTTAGAGCATGGAATTCGTAGAGAGAAGATAGTTCCAAGAACACCACAATAAAATGGTGTGTTAGAAAGGATGAACAGAACAATCATGGAGCGTGCAAGGTGCATGAGATTGCATGCGGGATTGCCTTTACAATTTTGGGCAGATGCTGTAGATACTATTGTTTATCTAATAAACAGAGGGCCTTCAAGTTCCTTGGATGGTGGTATTCCAGAGGAAGCATGGACAGGTAAAAAGGTAAACTACTCTTTTTTAAAGCCTTTTGGTTGTGAGGCCTTTTTCCATATTAATAAAGAAAATAGAACAAAGCTTGAGGCAAAATCAAAGAAATTTACCTTTATTGGATATGGTGTTAATGATTTTGGTTATCGCTTATATGATTATAAAAATCACAAAATCATTAGGAGTAGAGATGTAATATTCAATGAAAAGGTATTGTATAAGTATTAGTTGCAAGAAAAGAAATAAGAAAAATAAAACAAAGAATACACAGTTCTTGATGGGATCATAGCAAAGGTAATGGTGCTTGAAAATAATAATAATCAAGAGCCACAACAACAACAACCACCACAACAGCAACATGCACCTCAAACACCTGAAAGTGGTGTCAAAATATCTACTAGGATAAGTAGACCCCCTGAACAATACTCTCCTTAATTATATTATTTATTTTTGACTGATTCTGGTGAACCTGAATGTTATGAAGAAGCAATGCAGGTTGAAAGCAGGAAGAAGTGGGAGCTAGCCATGGAAGAAGAGATGGAATCCTTAATGCATAATCAGACTTGGGACTTAGTCAGGTTACCTGCAAGTAAAACTACACTGTAGAATAAATGGGTTTACAGGCTGAAGGAAGAAGATGGAGGAAAACAGAGGTACAAAGCTAGACTTTTGGTGAAGGGGTTTTCACAGAAGAAAGGTATTGATTTTGATGAAATATTTTCTCCTGTTGTTAAGATGACTTCAATCATAACTATTTTAAGTCTTGTAGCAGTAGAATATTTACATCTTGGACAGTTAGATGTAAAGACAACATTTCTCCATGGAGATTTGGAGGAAGAGATCTATATGGACCAACCAGAAGGATATGAGGTCAAAGGGAAGGAAAAATTAGTGTGCAGGTTAAAGAAGAGCTTGTATGGATTAAAACAGGCTCCAAGGCAGTGGTATCTAAAATTTGACAAGTTTATGTCTGAACAAGGTTATACTAGATGTCACTCTAATCATTGTGTTTATCTGAAAAGGAAAAATGATGGAAACTATATTATATTGTTATTGTATGTAGATGACATGCTTGTTGCAGGGTCTAACATGCAGGAAATAAATGTGTTCAAAAGAAAATTGGAAAATTCATTTGCAATGAAGGATTTGGGAGCTGCAAAACAAATCCTTGGTATGAGAATAAGTAGAGACAGGAACAATCACAATTTAACACTGTCTCAGAATGAGTACATACAAAAGGTGTTGAAAATATTTAATATGCAAAATACAAAACCAGTTAGTAAACCTTTTGCTAGCCATTTCAAACTTATTAAGGAGATGTGCCCTAAGACCCAAGAAGAAATGGACTATATGTCTAAAGTTCCATATGCATCAGCAGTTGGAAGCTTAATGTATGCAATGGTCTGCACAAGGCCACATATTGCACATGCAGTAGGAGTTGTAAGTAGGTACATGAACAATCTAGGAAAAGAACATTGGATGGCAGTGAAATGGATTCTCAGATATTTGAGAGGTACTACAAATCAAGCATTATGCTTTGGCAGTTAAAAAATTTCTCTACAGGGATATGTTGATGGAGATATGGTAGGTGACAGAGATAACATGAGGAGCACTACAGGATATGTATTTACTGTAGGTGGAACAACTGTCAGTTGGGTTTCAAAAATCCAAAGTGTTGTTGCACTTTCAACAACAGAAGCAGAATATTTTGCTGCTACAGAGGCTAGTAAAGAAATGATTTGGTTACAAAGGTTTATGGATGAATTGGGTAAGAAGCATGATATGGGCACGTTATACAGTGATAGCCAAAGTGCTATTATGCTTTCAAAGAACTCAACATTTCATTCCAGGACTAAACACATACAACTCAAGTACCATTTCATATGGTCAGTATTAGAAGATGGACAGTTGAAGCTAGAAAAGATACACACTATCCAGAATCCTGCAAATATGCTAACAAAAGTTGTAACTAGGGAAAAACTGATAACATGCTCAGTTTCAATTGGTCTTCAAGGATGAAGATGAAGATGGGAAACAGCCAGGTCTAAGGACGAGTCATTGTCCAACAAATGAAGCATCGGTGGAGTTGCTACAATCAGTCTCCAAGTGGGAGATTGTTGGGTGTGGAGCCTGATTATCTTGTTTATTTTGTATCATAGTGTTTGACCCTTGTACCTTAATGGGGCGGCAATGCCGCCTGAAATTAAACGTTGCCTAGGGGGTCCAGGGGGGGCGACTGCGACTTTATGGTGCCCCCCCCCCCCCTGGCAGGGGGTTTCGGGGGCAGCGCCCTTGAAGCTAAAAACATATGTAAAATTTCCTTGTAAAAGTATAGTAATTTCTGGTCAATCTGGGCCGTTCATTAGGTGGATGATATGACAGTAGAAGTTATGTTTAGTTTAGGCTTTTTTGCCCTAGAAGGCAACCCCTTGCTTGTATGAGGGTATTGTATTGCATCTATGTATTGTATGTGTATTCTCAGAGCAAGAAACAGATAGGGAGACTGTGAGAGAGAATAGAGGATATTACAAAAGATTTGTTGTAGGTTGTGTCTCTTCATTTTCCTGGATAATAGAAAGGAAAGACTGGCTGTTCGGGGTGAACTTAGCCCAAACTGGGTGAACCACGTATATCTGTGTCTCTCTGGTTTTATGTGTTTTGTGTGCTTGTGTTTTCTGCATATTTTATGTGTTGCATTGCTCTGTAATATATAATTTTCTAAAAGATCTATTGCACTAATAACATAAGCTACTCACATAGACATCAATAATACCTTTTTAATAAATTAGATCAAGTGGTATCAGAGCTTCAGGTTAATTTTTAAAGGTTTGACAATGTCATGTGAAGATTTGAATGCTTACTAAGTCAAATTTCAAACAAGGATAAGAAGAACTTGTTGAAGCAAATCCAGAGATTGGAAGGGTATTTTCATAGAAGAAGATGATGGAAGAAAACATATTGGGAACATAAGCTCAATTCATGGACAACTTCATGACAATAAGTGCGATGGTAGAAGAGATGTATAAAGAGTTTAAAAAGGGAAAAGGTGAAGGCACTTCATCACCTAAACCAGACAAAGAATTAGGGGAAAATCCTCCTATATTATTTCCACCATCTCCTCCATCATCACCATCATCGTCATCATCATCCTCTTCTCATAAATCTAGTTCTTATAAAAAGAAGAAGAAGAAGAAATCCTCTTTGATCAAATTAGATGTAAAATTTGATTTTCCAATTTATGATGGTGAGCGTAACGCTAAAAATCTTGATAATTGGATAATACAAATTGAAGTGTATTGCAGGGTACAGAAAGTTGTTTCAGAAAGAAAGAAGATCCAACTTGCTAGCCTTCATCTTGGTGGAACCACACTTGTTTGGTGGGAAGGAAATGCACAGGCATATCTCCAAAAACATGGTAAAACCATTTTGACATGGAACGATTTTTTTTTCTGCTATTAAAAAACAATTTTATCCTTTGGCTTATATGCAACAAGCTATGATGAGTTGGCAAACATTGTGTCAGTTAAAGGGTCAAAGGTGGAAAAGTTACACTCAGGAATTTCGTAAAAGAGCTTTGACACTAGCCATATAATTGGACTCACCAGAAACATTATTGAAATACATAGGTGGCTTACATAATTATTTGATGCATACCATACTGATGTTTAATCAGACTAGCTTAGATAATGTATCAGTTCAAGCAACTCATCTAGAAGCTAGGGGTAAAAATGTATCTCATGATGTTGGAAAGTCATCTAAATATAATGAAATCAAGAATAAAGAAAAGAAGAAACAAAAATGGAAGGAAAGGAAGTGAAGAAAGAAAAGCCTACTTGCACTCACTGCAAGAAAGAAGGACATGCTGAGGCACACTTTTGGGCAGTGCATCCAGAATTGAAGCCTAAGAAGTTTGGGAATAAAGAGCGAAAGAATATTGCTACTATGCAAAAGGACTTGGGATCAGATTCAGAAGATGAAACAAAAATTACAGCTACAGGTATAAAAGGTAAAAATTCTCAAGCATCTACAAGTACTTCTTCGCATTTTGTTGATAATGAAAATGATGAGAGGAAAAGAAATGAGCTATTTCATATTAGAGTCATTTCCAAGCATACTAAAATTGATACTTTGTTTGATAGTGTCTCTCAAGTTAATTTGATTACTGAATCAATTGTAAAGAAATTGGGTATTGAAACTAAACCTCATAAAAATCCATACCCATTGGGTTGGGTCTATGATAAAACTAAACTACAGGTTACGACACAATGCAAAATTTGTTTTGCAATTGGATCAGAGTTTGTAGATGAGGTTGAATTAGATATAGTCTCATTGGATATATGTGGAATTTTACTAGGGAGTCCATACTTGTATGATAGATATGTTGTCTTCTATCGAAGGGAAAATAAGTATCAACTCACTAAGGATGGAATTGAATTTGTATTAAGAGCTCATAAACTCAAAGATAACTTCTCTCTCATAAATTTAGGACAGATGAAAAGAATTATAAATTCAAGTAAACAATTTTTACTTATGATTGTAAAATCAAATTATCTTGATAAATCTGATGCTTTTCAAGGCTGTAATCCTACAAAGAAAGAAGATTAGTTAAAGTTTTTTCTGATTATGATATTTTGTTTCAAGAGCCTAAAGGGCTTCCTCCCAAGTGACAGATAGAACATGAGATTTATTTGCAGCCGGATGCTCCTCTTCCTAGCATTGGAATGTACAGGTTATCAGCTTTAGAGAATGCAGAAATAAAGAAGCAAGAACAAGAATTGCTTGATCAAGGGTTTATTCAACCAAGCACTTCACCATGCAGATCACCTATTGTGTTGGTACGTAAGAAATATGGTTCCTGGAGAATGTGCATTGATTTCTGAGCATTAAATAAAATAACAATAAAGAATCATTATCCTCTTCCTCGCATTGACGATTTATTAGATCAGTTGAAAGATGCAGTTTACTTCACTATGTTAGACTTGCGAAGTGGTTACCACCAAATCAGGGTTTTAGAACAAGATGTATGGAATATTGATTTCAAAATGAAGCAAGGACTCTATGAATGGATGGTTATGCCTTTCGGCTTGACCAATGCTCCAGCTACATTCATGTGTGTCATGAATGATGTTCTTAGGCCATTCGTTGATTATTTTGTAATATTCTACTTAGATGATATTCTTGTTTTTAGTAAGACATGGGATGAACATATAAAGCATGTAAAGCAGGTTTTAGATGTGTTTAAAAGAGAAAATCTCTATGTAAAACTGTCAAAATGTGAATTTGGCAGGACATATTTAAATTACTTGGGTTATATTGTAGGGGGTGGTGAATTGAAGATAGATCCCTCTAAGGTAGAAGTCATTGTAAATTGGCCTAAGCCCAGTACTGCTACATAAGTTAGAAGTTTCTTAGGGGCAGCACAATACTAGAGAAAGTTTATTGCTAACTTTGATTTTATTGCAACTCCTCTACATGCTTTGACAAGTGTGAAACAAGTGTTTCAGTGGGGAGGCAAACAACAGAAAGCCTTCGACACATTGAAAGAAAGGATTAGTACAGCGCCAGTACTAGCACTGCCAGATCTTCAAAAACCATTTGAGATCGAGACAGATGCGAGTGAATATGCCATGGGGGAAGTGTTGATGCAGCACAGAAAGCCTATATTCTTTCATTATGAGACATTCACATCAGCAGTAAATAACTATCCTACATACTATAAGGAATTATATGCATTAGTACAGAGTGTTAAAAAGTGGAAACATTATATAATGGGAAAAGAAACAATCATACATATATATCATTAACCACTACAATATTTACACTCACAAACTAAATTGCAACAATCAAGATGTTATCATTGGATGGGTTTCTTACAGCAATTTCATCTTTTAATCAGATATAAGAAAGGTATACATAATAAGGTTGCAAACATGTTACCAAGACCAATCATAAATACATCCACAATTCTTAAGCATAATTCAGTAATGTACAAAAGCTATATTGAACAATATGCTTAAGACACAGATTTTAAGGATGTATATGCAACTTTAAGTCATGGAAAGTAGGTAGAATAATTGGATTATTTCATAAAGGAAAAACTCTTATATCATTTGGGAAAATTATGCATTCCACAAAATGAAAGAGTTAATGTGATTCGAGAAGCACATACTTCTCTAATTTCAGGTCACTTTAGTGTAAGTAAAACAATTGCACAATTACAAAGATTCTGCTATTGGCCACAAATGAATGAAACAGTTTCAAGATATATTAAAGGATGTACTATGTGTGCTATAAGAAATCCAAGTAACAGAAAATTAGGCTTGTATAATCCACTTCCAATTCCTTCTCTTCCTTGGAAAAGTTTATCCATGGATTTTGTTGAGGGATTTCCAATGTCTAGAAAAGGTCATGATTATTTGTATGTAGTTGTGGATAGGTTCAGTAAGATGTGTATTTTGACACCATGTACTAAACAGGTCACAGTTGAACAAAATGCAAAGTTGTTCTTTCAAAATGTATGGGTTAATTTTGGGTTTCCCACCTCTATTGTATCTGATCAAGATTCTCGATTTATCGGTAAATTTTGGTCAAGTTTATGGGAACTCATGGACACTAAGTTAAAGGAGAGCACGACATTTCATCTATAAATCGACGGCCAGACAAAAGTGGTAAACAGGACAGTGGTACAGTTGCTTCGAGGTTATTGCAGTAAGCATCCTAATCTTTGGGATGAGCATTTGAGTTATGTGCATCATGCTTACAACCATGAAAAACATTCTTCTACTCAAAGATATCCATTTGAGACTTGTTTTGGTTTTGTACCAAAGTCTCCCTTGGATTTTTTCTTTGGTAAAGACATAGCAGTTGATGGACACAACGATGTGGACAAGGCAACCAAGTTCATTGAACAGATCCATGAAATTCACCAGGCAGTACATGAACAGTTGGAAAAGAGCTAAGCAAAGTATAAAGTGAGGCACAACAAGCATCAAGTTGAGCATAGTTTTCAATTTGGTGATCAAGTCTGGTTGACATCAGCAAAGAAAGACTTCAAGGGGAAGGTAGAAAGTTGAAACCAATTAGATATGGTCCTTTCAAAATTCTTGACAAAATTGGTGAGAATGCTTTCCGCCTAGCTCTACCAGCTTATATGCAGATATATTCCATCGTAAATGTTGAAATTTTTTTATTGTATGAGCCTTCAATGATTGAAGATCTAGAAGAGAAAATTCAGGTACCTTCCATCAAATATTTTTTAACAGAGAATCTCAATGAGTTGCAGGAGGACACAATTATCGACAGGAGGATAAGGACTTCGAGACAAGGAGATGTTGAGTATCTTCGATTTGGGCTTAAAGGTACATATCCAAGTAAAGAATGATGGATAGAGATTAGAAAATTGAAGGAAACATATCCTCACTTACTCGACAGCTAAAACCAACTTTTGGTGGTCCAAAAGCTTCCATTGGGGAGGAGTGATCCAAAATGGATTCATTTTTGCCTCCACATCAAAGTCTTCAAATACATATGAAAATAGGATCAAGTTGAAGTGCTCTTTGAAAAGATTCCAATGGTGCAAAAGACGCGTAAAATCGAGTTCGTATGAAGAAGATGTGGCCAATCAAAGTTTATGACAAATTAGGGAAAAATGACAAAAAGTCAAAGTCAAAGTCAACAGTCAATGGTCAATGGTCAGGATGATGTCAGCAGGACATGTGTCATCCCGAGAATACACCACATGTCCAGGATGGTGTTAGTCGGATTATTGACGTGTTAGAATTTGATTGGTCGGAATGGGCCAAACCGGGGTTGACACGTGTCAGCCCGGATTTTGCCCAATATGGCCTCATTTCCAAAATTTTTGGGATCAGGGGGGATCGAACCCCTGACCTCCTAGAATTCAAATGATTTAGTTGGAGTTTGTTCACCGGATGAGCCGTTGTTGATTTGGTACTAAATGCAAAATATTTTGCTTTAATGGCATCGGGATTGTACCGCCAGAAAAGGGCCTAATTGTCGGGGTCAACCCCACGACCACCATAACCTTAATATTATTATCGTTGCGCATATATATTAACATATATGTATTTTACCATATATGGATTTAAACCACCGGAGATATGATGGAAGGGTCGGATGGAGGTTTCGACTCACCGACCTTCCAAAACCAATATATACAAACTCCTTCACAACATAGCCGACGACCAATTTGCCTACGGTGGAGCTTGGAAAACCAAGACACCAAAACCTCTTTTCAACGTTTGCAGAGCCGAACCAGTGGAAACCGCGAGCATGTAGTTCGAGGTGGTTTTTTGTGTAGGAAAGGTGGTTTTTCAAAAAGGCAGAGATGGTTTTGAATTTCTACAGGGGGTTTAGAGGTCACAGTGGCGGAATATAGGCAAGTTTATACTCATTTTACTTGAAATTTTGAGTCCGTCGCAATGGTGAGGTCCATTTTCTCATTTGAGTTTCTATTTTGGAGCTCATACTTGTAAAATCATTTTGAAGACAAAATAAAGCGGTCAGCACTGGAAGCTAAGGACCCGGAGACGTAGCCAAGAAGTCTGGTGAACTTCGTTATTAAATTCTTACTCTGTTGATGTGTTTGAATGTGTTTTCATTTTCTTATGTTGATTATGTTATTCACAATCTTATCGATCTATTGCACTAAATAACATAAGATGTTCACATAGACGTCAATAATACCTTTTTAATAAATCAAATCAGAGTGGCCAGCTATTTTTCTTAAATTTTACTATTTATATTTGGATTATTTTGTCCCTAATCCTCACAAATATTCCAAATAATATTGGGTGTTTACCGCTGAGGATGGACTCACTTATGTAGTCTAAAACTTTGGGTTATTAAAAATACTTGGAACAGGTTATTCCTTTATTTTGAAAATGTGAATGAGGTAAGATAATTTATGGGACTAACAATTTATTATAGAAGATTCATCAATAACTTATCTAAGATTGTCTATCCTATTACATATTTGCAGAGGAGAGGAAATATGTTTAAATGGACTGTTGAGTGTGCAACCAATTTTTATTAGTTGAAGAAATTGCTTACTAATGCTCCAATTTTGAGCATTATATATCTCGATAAATAATTTTTGGTTTGTACAAATGCCTGTAAGGAGGGAATTGGTGGAGTCATGATGCAAGAATGGCGGGTGGTTTTCTATGGATCACAGAATCTGAATGAACATGAGCAGAATTATGTGACTCATGATATTGAGTTGGAAACTATCATTCATGCATTGAAGATATGGAGACATTATCTCCTTGGTAGGAAGTTCATTTTGATGAGTGATCATAATGGACTAAGGTATTTGTTTTACCAACCCAAATTGAGTTCAAGGCAAGCTAGATGGTTGGCCACTATTAGTGAGTTTGACTTTGAAATTAGGTACATCAAAGGCAAGGAGAACCAGGTTGCGAATGAACTCAATAGGAGAGTACAAGTGAATCATATTTCAGCTGTGAGCTCTTATGGGATATATTTTAAAGAGATAATATTGCTTGCAGGGAAACATGATGAGAGGTACCATCAACTAAAGCAGATATTGCAGCAGCAAGGTGAGGGTGATGAGTATGAGGAGCATCACCTCAAAACAGATGGATTGGTTAGGTTTAGGTGCAGGATCTATGTGCCTAATAGTAGTGAATTGAAGAATCTTATTTTGAGAGAGTTTCATGTCAAGCCATATTCAGGACATCCAGGATACCATAATACTTTGACAAATATTAAGAAGTTATACTATTGTCCTAATTTGAAGAAAGAGGTGGTAGTGTTTTTTGTGAAGTGCTTGGACTGCCAACAGGTGAAAAATGAATGAAAACATATTGTTGGTTTGTTGCATCTTATTCCTATTATGGAATGGAAATGGGTCATTTCCATGGATTTCATTACAGGATTGTTGAGGAAATCAATACAACATGACTCCACAATGGTTTTTGGTTTACAGGTTGAGCAAGGTAGCTCACTTCATTGCAGTAAAATCTACTAATTCAACTAGTGAAGTGGCTCAGATCTTCATGAAGGAGATAATTAAGTTACATGGAGTTCCTAAGAGGATTATTTCAGATAGAGATGCCATGTTCACTTCCAAGTTTTTGAAGGAATTTCTTGTAGGCTTGGGGACAGAGCTAGCCTTTACTACAACTTCTCATTTTCATATAGATATATAGACAAAGAGGATTAACAGGATCCTTGAGGATATGTTGAGGATGTATGTCACGCATCAATAGAGGAAGTGGGAGGAGTATCTTCCACTAGTGGACCTTGCTAATGACAATGGGTATTAGGCGTCCTTGAAGATGAGTCCATTTGAGGCTCTTTATGGGAGGAATTGTAATACTCCTATCATTTGGAGTGATCTAGTGAGAAAGGTGTTGATTGGACCTGATATAGTGAGAAAGGTGTTGCTTGGACCTGATATGTTGAAAGAGATGGAATGAGAGATGTAGGTTATAAAAAAAAATTGAAGGCAACACATGATAGGCAGAAGAGTTATGCAGATCAACATAGAGTATTCAAGGAGTTTCAGGTGGGAGAGCATGGGTACTTGCATATCAATCCCAAGAAGAGATCTTTGGAGATTGGATCATGTTCCAAGTTGACACCTCGTTATTATGGACCCTTTGAAATACTTGAAAGGATTAGACCAGTGGCATATAGGCTTGATTTTACTCCATCAGTGAAAATCCATGATGTTTTAATTCATTTTTCTTTGCTTAAAATATATGTACGATATATTGAGCATGTGATTGATTGGTTTGTATTGTAGGGGAAACCAGAGGGATATTTCCAACCAGAGCCTCAACGCATTGTGTAATAGAGGAATCTCATGCTCTGGAACCAAGAAATAGAGAAAGTTAAAGTGCAATGGAAGCTTTTTTGGCCTCATGAAGCTACATGTGATATGGTTGATTAAGTATGGTAATTATATCCTTCTTTATTTGTTGGTTGAAAAAAATGGGCTTAGGTATGTGTGTGTGTGTTGTTAGGACCCCATAATGTACCATTTTGACCATACATTTTGCTATCATTCCACTCTTTTCCAGTCCAAATTTAAATCTTATATTATCACTTTCATCCATTCTTCCAAAGGTATATAACATTCTTCTCTTTACTATATTTTTAACTTGTTTTACATATAATTTTACATTACTTTCATATTTAATCATTAATCGAAGATATATAGTTGCTAAGACAGTTTAAAGACCGCAGATAATCTATCGTGTCTGAAGACCACGTTACTGAAACAGTCAACATGGTATGCAAATCTCGTTGCTGAAACAACCCGTGATTTGCAATTTTGAAGCAGTATTTCAAGCATGACGGCAACAAGAAAAGACAAGTAAGGAAGTTGTTACACGGGCCACTTTGAAGCCAATACCATCGTAACCATTGTAACATCATTTTGCTATGGAAGAACAGAAAGGTCCTATTTCAGTATAGAAGATCAGATTGGGTTAAAAATAGGATTTCTATAATGTAAATCAATTGTAATAGATGTCTCCTCTTTAAAAAGAGGAGACATCAGCGTTAGGGGGAAAATTGGAGACTATAGGAGGTTTATTTAAAAAACAGAGAAGGAACGTGAATCCTTTGTAATATGTACTTTCAACATATGAATAAAAGTTTGTTCTGAGCATTTCATCTTAATTCCTTCTTCTGGGGAATCTTGTGAGAAGGAAAGGGCCCACCTTCTTCACAAGATTCACCCATTTATTTCCATAGTTTGTTAACTGTTATTTTTAATTCATTCCTTGTTAAACTCTGTTTGCTGAATTAATTTATGTAGTATTGGAATTCTGTTGTCTATTGCTGAAGCTCTGTTTCCATTACTTGTTTCATTGATTTCATACAATTAATTCTTAAGTAATTGTGGATTATTTTAATTGGCAATCTTGTTTACAGAATGAGTTTGTGAAAGCTTGGTAATCAGAAACAGGTGTTGAAGATTCCTACTTGGGGAATAGGGTCCTATTCTATGTTATAGCATAATTAGTCTTTCCTTTTGCAGATTGATTTCCTTTCCTAGATTGTTGTCTTTTTAATGTAATCCAGGATTCTTTTAATGATTGTCTACAATAGAAATATTGTCTTTTTTGTAACTCAAGTAGACTTCAGTTTGTTTGGAGCAAGGTGTGATTAGTGTAATTTTTACTACAACATTTTATTGTTTTTGAGATTGAGCATATACAGTGTGTGATTGCCTTTGAAATAAACATACTTCCCTAGGTTGGCAATTTATGTAGCACTTGAATTGTTTAATTCAATAAACAATTAAAGTGACCAACATTTTGGCGTCGTTGCCGGGGAAGGCAATTATAGATTTCAAAAGCATTGATGTTTTTCTTTCAAATTTGCAGATTTCATGAGAGGATGCGAAAACCATAAGAAAACTAACCCTACAGGTGGCAAGGGCAAAGGAAGGGGAGGAAGAAAGACCTTTATTGACGAGATCGTATCAAAATTTGAATCTTCTCAGAGACTAAGCTCTCAAAGGCCAAAGCCTCAACACTCCCCTCAATCAAATTATGAAACAGAAGAAGTTGTGAGCCCTGAGAACGTTGAAGAACTAGTAGAAAGCATTGAAGAGCCATTAGAAATCGTTGAAGAGCCAACAGAAAACGTTGAGAAATTAGCAGGAAACATTGAGAAGCCAACGGAAAACATTGAGGAGCCAGTAGAAAACATTGAGGATCGAGAAAGTGCAGTAGGAGATAAAATAATGGAAGGGAACAATGAAGGATTCTTCGGCAGAGGACAAGTAAATCCTGAAGGAGAGGGAAAGATGAGAATTCTCTCTCTACCTTGGGATTTCCTATTGGTGATCTCCCTAGAGGAGCAACTCCCATGAAGAATATCCCACTTTCAGCCTTACCTAACTTCCATGGTTTATCTTCTGAAGATCCTAACGAATTTCTTTTTGAATTTGATATATTATGCAGAAGTTATGATTATGTTACTAATGCCCAGAAGTTGAAGCTATTTCCAGCAACACTAAAAGTAAATGCACTAAGTTGGTTCATGAGTCTTGGAGGCCATGTAATCACAACATGGGAACAGATGAAACAGAAGTTTCTGCTTAAATATCAAGACTACTGTCGGACAAGAGAAAAAAGAGAGGAACTATTTAAGATTGTACAAAAGGAGGACGAGAATTTGGAGGACTTTGTGGAAATACTACAATACAACCTACAGAGATCCAATCATCCCGATGTAAGTAAGGATATTCTTAAAACAATATTACTGAAAGGGGTGAGGGATGATTGTTTAGATATGCTAAATATGCTTGGTAAAGGGGATATATCTAAAAAATCATATGATGAAATTGTTAACCTCTGTAAAAGATGTTCAAGAGGAGCTGCAAGGAACAGGTCAAACAGCAGAGATACCACATATTCAAGAGTTAAAAAATTAGCCAGTGGAGGAGCAACAAGAGTTGAAATAGGTAATTTACTTGAAGAAAGTAAAACTGAAATGTTAAGTTCTTTTGCTTCAAATATTGACACCTTGTAGGTTAAGAAGAAACAGGCCGAAGCAGAAGCAGCTTTGGTTGTCTTTTGCCCCAAATGCAGAGATAAACACCCATTAAGGGAATGCCTATTGGACAAGGTGCCAATTTTCACACTTTGTGAGAAAGATCATGAAACACAACAATGCCCTTCTTTACCAGGAATAAAAGAAGCATTGCAACCAACCGAAGAAGAAGCTGAAGCAGTCTATCTACTAACACAGAGAAGACAATGGCAACCACGAGGATAAGGTATGAACTCTAATATGCCATTTACATCTTCTAATCGTTGGAACAATTATCCTTCTTTTAGTCAAGAAAATTACCCTCCCTTTAACCAAATGCAATACCCACCCTTCAATCAAATGAATTACCCACCCATGCAAAAAACAAACCCTCCCTTTGTAGATCCTGCAATGTGGACTCCTTGGCCTCCACAACAACAATCTTACTTTAACCAATGAAATTCAAATTGGAGGGGTCAACAACTCCCGTTCTCAAATCAATTTCCTCAATTTCAGCAACCACTTCCTCTACCATCAGGTGCTCCACCAAATAATCAAATGATGAGACCCCAGCTACCTATACAACCAATTCCTAACCCCAATAATAAAGTTGTGCAAGTAATTGATATTAAGAACCAACCTATACTTCTTGTTTTCCCTGCACAATGTAATGACATTCATTTACGATCTGGGAAAATAGTTGAACCCATTATCGATGATGTTACCTCTTCCGACTTAGATAAAGAAGAAACTGAAAAACGTGATTCACATAAAGAGGTATAACCACCCTCTAATAAGGGTGTTGAAACAACAGATCCACCATTCCCTGAGTGTTT
The DNA here is from genome assembly GCA_034641835.2 of Pinus albicaulis. NCBI lineage: Eukaryota > Viridiplantae > Streptophyta > Pinopsida > Pinales > Pinaceae > Pinus > Pinus albicaulis. Next base: position 35,282,573 of record CM076573.1, read on the forward strand.
AGTTTTAACTATAACAACTGAGCCACCTGCCTTTAATCCTCTAGGGGAATTGCAGAATCTGTATGTTAAAATTCCACTTTTACAGGCACTAAGATATGTACCAATTTATGCCAGTAGGAAAGCTAAAGATCCCCTTACATTCCATGTTATGGGAGACCTATATGCATTAATGTCCGGTAAAGCCCCTCCAGTTAAATATGGTGACCCTGGTCATCCTACTGTGACAGTCCAAATCGGTAAAACAATAATCCCTCAAGTTCTGGTATATTTAGGTGCCGCTATAAACATTATGACTCTTGAAACTTCACAATTGCTTCAGCTAAAGAACACAATCAGAGATACACCAACCATTCTAGAGCTAGCTGACCATTCTACAATCAAACCAGAAGGAGTTATTGAAGATTTAGTCATCTCAGTTGAGTCCTGGAATTACCCAGCTGACTTTGTGGTGTTACAGACTAAAACAAAGTTGGGGGGACATCCTCTAATTCTGGGAAGGCCTTGGTTAGCCACAACCGATGCCTTTATCAGCTGCAGATCTGGTTCAATGACAATTTCCAATGGATATGAAACTAAACAGCTTACTCTCTGCCCTCACGCTACACCCATGATTAATAATGAGAACTATGTATTGATGGAATATGATGATCATGCTATTCAACCTATTTTGACTATCGGACAAGCTTTAAGCCTTAAGATTACCACTGAGGATGAGGTAATTAATAATTTTATTTGTGAACCCTACTCGGTGATTCCAGAAACACATAATCAACTGGCTGCACTTTTGAAATCAGATACCCAGGAAAATCTTAAACCTGAAGATCTTCCTCAAACTTCAACCACCATCTCTTCTAAGAGCATAACAGTAGAAATTGAACTTGGAAAAACACTGAATATAAACCACAATTTGACAGTTTCTGAAACACAACAATTAATGAAGTTACTTCTTGAAAATAAAGAAGCATTCGCATGGGACTATATAGATATGAAGGGAATATCTCCTGAATTATGTACTCACTGGATCTATATTAAGGAAGGTTGTCGACCAGTTTATCAATCCCAGAGACGAATGAACCCTAATTTAAGAGAAATTGTCAAAGAGGAACTTCAAAAATTTCTTAATGCAGGGTTTATATATCCTATCTCTGACAGTGAATGGGTTTCCCCATTGGTAATAGTTCCTAAGAAAAACGGGAAATGGAGAGTGTGCGTAGATTATAGATCCTTAAATAAAGCCACTCAAAAGGATCACTTTCCTTTACCGTTCATTGATCAGGTGTTGGATAGTTTGTCAGGGAAGAAATTATTCTCCTTTTTAGATGGGTTTAGTGGATATAACCAAATTAGAATTGCACTCCAAGACCAAGATAAGACCACTTTTACTAGCCCTTGGGGAACTTTTGCCTATAGAGTTCTTCCCTTTGGGCTATGTAATGCACCAGCAACCTTTCAAAGGGCAGTTATAGGAATCTTTTCTGATATACTGAATGACTCTATGGAAATATTTAATGATGACTTTACCCCTTATGGTGTGCCTTTTGAAGATGCATTACAGAATCTTGAGAAAGTACTTAAAAGTTGTATATAAGCTTACCTCTTCTTAAGTACCGAAAAATGTCATATGATGATGAGTGAAGGAGTAGTGCTTGGACATTTTATCTCATCACAAGGAATTCAGTTAGATCCATCCAAAATACAAGTCATTCAGGACCTTCCTATTCCTAAAACGCAAACAGATGTGAGAAGTTTCGTAGGACATGCAGGATATCATAGGAGATTTATTAAAAAAATTTCCAAAATAGCTTCTCCTTTGTTTGTGTTACTTATGAAAAATGTTGAATTTAAGTGGACTAATCTTTGCCAGGAAGCATTTATTGAACTCAAGCATTAGTTATCCACAACTTCTATTTTGAGAGGACCTGATTGGGCACTCCCCTTTCATATATCTTCTGATGCTTGGGATACTGCAATTGGAGCTGTCTTGAGATAAGAGGAAAACCATCTTCCTTATGCTATCTACTTTATCAGTAAGAATATGACTCCTGCTAAGCTCAATTATACAGCTACCGAAAAGGAATTTTTAGCAGTAATTTATGTTATTAATAAATTTCGACATTACATTACTGGTTACTCTACTTTTTTCCATAGTGACCACTCGGCTATCAAGTATTTAATCAACAAATATGTCACAAATGCTCGAGTCACCAGATGGTTATTGTTATTACAAGATTTTGATATTACAATTGTAGATCGACCAGGTAAAGAAAATGTTGTTGCTGATTTCATTTCTCGGTTAAAAGCTGATGATAATACTCTAGTAGATGATTCCTTTCCTGATGAGTATTTATTTGCAGTATCTTCTCACTCACCATGGTATGCAGACATTGCCAATTATTTGGTTGTAGGGAAGTTACCATCACACCTATCACATCAAGAAAAAAGAAAAATCATTCAACAAAGTGCTCGGTATAGCTGGATAAGTGGGTGTCTTTTCTATACAGGACTTGATCATGAAATCCGAAGATGCATTAGAGAGGATGAGGTGTATGATATACTAAAATCTTGTCATGATGGCCCTTGTGGAGGGAATTTTGTTGATAAGAGAATGGCACATAAAATTCTTAGGATGGGTTATTATTGGCCCTCGCTCTTTAAGGATGCAAAGAAATATGTTCGGGCCTGTGATAGTTGTCAGAGAATGGGTCAACCTAATCATAGAGATGAAATTCCATTAAACCCCTAGGTAATACTTGAACCATTTTAAAGATGGGCTTTAGACTTTATAAGACCCATTAATCCTCCATCCAACCAAAGAGTTTATATATTAGTCTGCATATATTACATGACTAAATGGGTGGAGGCTAAAGCACTCCTTAGAGCTAATGAAGAATTTGTCCTTGCTTTCCTATTTGAAGAAATATTTGTTAGATTTGGAGTCCCTAGAGGGCTAGTTACAGATGGAGGACCTCCTTTCACTTCTCATGGTTTCAAAGCCACCCTTCAGAAATATCAAATTCATCATAGAATGACTACACCATACCACCCCCAAGCCAATGGGCAGGTGGAGAGTAAAAACAAAGTAATATAATCCATTCTAACCAAAACAGTGAAGGATAACTAGAAGGATTGGTCTAAAAGGCTCCTTGAAGCACTATGGGATTACAGAACTACCTGGAGAAATACTACATGATTTTCTCCCTATGAGTTGGTTTATGGTAAAAGTGTTGTTTTTCTTGTGGAATTTGAAATTAAAACCTTAAGGACTGCTTTAGCTATTAACCTTGATTTGACTGATGCACAGACAGCTAGGTTGTAGTAGCTTCATGAACTGGATGAAAAAATATTAGATGCCATTCATTAGACAATTATGATCCAACAACAAAGAACAAAGTGAAATGATAAAATCATCAATCATAAGCAGTTCCATAAAGGTAATTGGGCTTTATTGTATGATTCTCGGTTTGAAAACTTTTAAGGGAAGCTACGTACAAGATGGTTGGGACCCTACGAAGTAGATGCTGTTTTTCCCAATGGAACAGTAAGGCTCTTAAGAATTGATGACTCTAAAACACCACTATTAGTAAATGGTCATCGGCTTCGTCTGTACCAGTGCCCTATTTCCAAAGAAGATTTTAAGGCTACTTGCATGGCATATGCACATTATCTCTTTTTAGGGGAGTCTTCTGCCCCTCATTGCAATTAATTTTTCTGCATTGTATTTTTAGTATTAGAATTAGATTTCTTAAAACTAATAATCCCTGTCAAGGGTTGGCATGTTACAATTGATTGTTTTGCAGATTCTTGATTAAGGAAAGGCTTACCAAGGAAGGACAATTTCACCACAAGGAGATCCAAGCTTCATTTGAGAAACATTGCTTCCCTCACTTCAACTCATTTCCCCATCTTCCATTAACATTTCATCATTCGTTCCCTTCATTCCATTTTCCCTTTTCATATCATTTTCCCTATTTTTCCACTACTAAATATTTTCCCCATTTTCCCACTACTAAAACATCACTCCTCAGTAACACTTTCCCTATTTTTCCATTGCTGAAACACCATTTTTCAGCAGCATTTCATTCATTTTTCCCGTTGCTGAAACACCATTTCTTTCTCCAAAGACATGACTATGCAACATTTTCTGTCATGAAATCATCTTCTTCAATTCTTTCATTTTCACTTCTCTTATTCCTTGTGTTAATCTTGTCCGTTCACTGTCTTCTCCTATGATAAAACAGACCTCTAATATAATCTCCCTCATGTTTCAAAAATATTCTAAAGTTCTTCCATGACTATTGATCCATTATAAACAAGCACTATATTTTTCGAACTACAAATCAAAGGTAAACATGAGGTATGTAAATTTTACATGTAAGTACAATTAAACTATGGTTTAAAGAGAAGATTTCGTTTATTATGACCACAATATCCATGCACTTAAAGACATCATTTCAGCCGTAGTTGGGGGGAATATCGAAATTATATGCCATCATTTCACAGCATGCCAATTACCATCATTTTTCCTACCCATTACTTCGCCTCTTCACCGTTACTCCATGTTCTCATTCGCAAATTTTACTTTGTTCGAAGTCTGGTAACTTCGCTCTTTGACTCTGAATTTTACCAAAGCTAGTTAACCGTGGGAGGACCTGTTATTCGACATGAGCCCGAATCGATAGCTCTACTTGAATTATTCCTAAATGCATATCAAATTTTTCAGCAGGCAGGCTAGATAGGATATTTTCAAAGACTTCAAGAGTTTGATCCACAACAAGTCCTTGAATTTTCACAAAATCTTCAGGAAGATCATTCTACTGTTCAGGGAGTCTGAATTCCAGTTTTAGAGGGCGACATAGCATAGGTTTCAGGTCTGCCGGTCACTGGTACTCGATGGTTTAGTCGAAAGCACATCATTCTGAATGCACAATAGGATTTTCTTCTGCCAGGAGAACACGTTGAGCTCAAAGGCCGGGGTGTCGGACTTCACTCATTGCTGCCTCCTTGGCCGAAAGTTGTTGAATTCGTCAAACATTACCTTACATGTGAAGGCCGCTACCAGGTAGTCTACCAGCATGATTTTGTGTTAATGAGTCATTTACGACACGGTAGACTAGTGAACATTCCTTACTATTTACTTGGATGCATTAGAAATATGTCATATTATTGTAGACGGGTAAAATTCCCACTCCTTTCCGTCACCCATCACCGCATTGTTCAACTACTAATTCAGAGGGGTTTTTCTCAACAAAACCCTCCTATAAACAACCCACCCCTACCCCTTGAGCAAGCTGTTGAAAGTCCTCAAGAAGCTGTTGAAAATCCTCAAGAAACTCCTGAAAGTTCCCACGAGCAGCAACCAGAGAATATCCCTGACCCTCCATCAATTCCATCCACAGAACCAACTAATCCAATTAACATTTCTTCAAGTCCATCTCACCACTTAGCAGAATCATCTGATCCTACTGTCCATATTCCCAGTGATGACTCTCAGGCCGATACACCACCATCTTCCTCTATTCATAAAAGGAAAAGGTGAATCACAAATACCTCCCTATCAAAAAGATAAACAAGGGCCGCAAATAAAGCAGCTGCCTCCTCTGATAGCCCTTCTCCTATAGAAAAACCCTCTCATAAAAGGAAAAAGAAAATTACTTCTTTTTCTGCTTTCTTACCTAGGAGACGAACGAGGACGTCTACTGAAACAACAACCGTTCCTATTACCCCTGATCCTGAAACCATTTTGTTAAAACTCCACACATCACCACCCTTCCAAACCCCAGAATTATTACCTGTCTCACCCTATGGCACTGAAACACAAGAACCAGATGCCCAGGGTAACGTGACATCATTTTCTACAGAACAAGTAGTTGTCGCACAAGAACCAGCTACTCAGTCAGTAGCTACCCCACAAGAACCAGCTACTCAGTCAGCAACTGAAACACAAGAACCAACTGCCGATATACAAGAACTAGACATCCAAGATGCTACTTAGTCAGTAGCTGCCACAAAGGAACTAGCTCTAGCTGTCACACAAGAACCAGCTACAGCTAAAACACAGCAATCAATTCCAGAGAATGCAACTGATACACAAGGCCCAGTCACTATGGCTTCCCTTTTACAAGAAAATGAGTTTTTAGAATAATAATTTGAAGCTTATAAGTGAGAATTGGTAATGGAAAGGGAAGCCTATGACAAGGAGCTAAATTTTTATACCCTGGCCCATACAGCATTCATGGTAGAAAAACATACAAAAAATGATCCATATAAAGAATATATGTGCAGCCAATGTGGAAACATCTATCAGCAAGCAGGATATAAGATAGTTCAAGTCCCAATGCCGGGGGCATCTACATCTTCTGCAGTCAAAGAGGAATTCCCTACTGTTACACAAGAACCAGTAGGGCCTTCAAAAATTTCAGAAAAAGAAGTCGATGTACATGTATCCTGCCCTACTGTAACTGATTCTGCTACTCAAAATATACCTCAACCTACCACTTGCAATGCTGGAACATAAACTGAACCATGGGATGAGCTAGAAATAATGAACAAGTGGAGGAAGCAGTATGCCATTTCGCAAGGTAGAACCTTGTAGCAGCATAAATTAGTCTAGTAGAATCATATATATTCTAACTAGGAGATATTGGAGCAAACACTCCAGCAATCTAGAGTTTACAAGAAGGAGAAAAAAGAGCTAAAATAAAAACTGCTCCTAATGTTTGAACTGGTACAAAAATTATTGGCTACTAGGAAACCATCTCTAAATTACTCTTTATTTCTCTCATAACGCCTTTCTTACGTTCAGTTGAAAGCAGTCAAAGATGGAAGACCCCATGAGATGCTTACATTCGAACAGTTTGTGAAAACATTTGCAGAGGCCTCCACCAGTGATCATCACTTACTATGTGAGTTGTACCTTCACAATGAAGCTATCCCTGAAAACAGAAAGATTAATCTTAACCCTCTTGTTGGCGACATTCAGATCAGGGCATTTGCCTCTTTTCTTACTAATTAGATTACATGGCAGACTGCTTTTCTTGCAACCAGGCATAATGAAGAAAACCGCCTTCTCTAGATAAGGCCAGAACCTCAAAACCCTGCCATATTTGTGGCAGAATATCATCAATTTTTGCATAAACCAGGGATGACTGAACATATACAACAATTACAGGCTTTAGTACTCCAAGATTGTCACCATTTTATCACGGCCAAAGAAACTGCTGCTTTAAGAGAAAACAATATGTTTTGGCAACAATCCTCTAAGGAGAGGCAGGAGTATAATCCTTTTAGCCCTACTAACCTCGCAACTGCATTGTCTAGAGTACCCAATTACATCAGATGTGTTCAACAATGTGCTGAAAAGTGGATAGGGTACCACTTTCATTTTCCTTTTTTATGGATGCTAGCAGAGGAATATCATGCTCATCATAGGTTGGCTAACAAGGATGAAGTAGCAGCCTGGAAAAGATTGCAAAATATGCAAGGATTCAAAGCTTTAACAGATAGCACCTTCCATAGCTACTGCCTAAGTAATTTGCATGCCAAAATCCAGTATCCAGACTCTGACTTAGACTAAAGTTGCCTGAGGACATGCAACCCTTTTAGTTGGGGGGGAAGTTAGGACCCCATAATGTACCATTTTGACCATACATTTTTCTATCATTCCACTCTTTTCCTATCCATATTTAAAGCTTATATTATCACTTTCATCCATTCTTCCAAAGGTATATAACATTCCTCTCTTTACTATATGTTTAACTTGTTTTACATATAATTTTACATTACTTTCATATTTAATCATTAATCGAAGATATATAGTTGTTGAGACAGTTTAAAGACTGCAGATAATCTATCGCGTCTGAAAACCGCGTTGCTGAAAAAGTAACATGGTACGCAAATCCCGTTGCTAAAACAACCTGTGATTTGTGATTTTGAAGTAGTATTTCAAGTATGATGGTAACAAGAAAAGACAAGTAAGGAAGATGTTACACGGGCCACTTTGAAGCCAGTACCATCGTAACCATTGTAACAACATTTTTCTATGGAAGAACAGAATGGTCCTATTTCAGTATAGAAGATCAGATTGGGTTAAAAATAGGATTTCTATAATGTAAATCAATTGTAATAGATGTCTCCTCTTTAAAAAGAGGAGACATCGGCATTAGGGGGACAATTGGAGACTACAGAAGGTTTATTTCAGAAACAGAGAAGGAACATGAATCCTTTGTAATATGTACTTTCGACAGATGAATAAAAGTTTGTTCTGAGCATTTCATCTTAATTCCTTCTTCTGGGGAATCTTTTGAGAAGGAAAGGTCCCACCTTCTTCACAAGATTCACCCATTTATTTCCATAGTTTGTTAACTGTTCTTTTTCATTCATGCCTTGTTAAACTCTGTTTGTTGAATTCATTTATGCAGTATTCGAATTCTGTTGTCTATTGTTGAAGCTTTGTTTCCATTACTTGTTGTATTGATTTCATACAATTCATTCTTAAGTAATTGTGGATTATTTTAATTAGCAATCTTGTTTACAGAATTAGTTTGTGAAAGCTTGGTAATTGGAAACAGGGGTTGAAGATTCCTACTTGGGGAATAGGGTCTTGTTCTATGTTATAGCATAATTAGTCTTTCCTTTTGCAGATTGATTTCCTTTTCTAGATTGTTGTCTTTTTAATGTAATCCAGGATTCTTTTAATGATTGTCTGCAATAGAAAGATTGTCTTTGTTGTAACTCAAGTATACTTCAGTTTTTTTGGAGCAAGGTGTGATTAGTGTAATTTTTACTACAAATTTTCATTGTTTTTGAGATTGAGCATATACAGTGTGTGATTACCTTTAAAATAAACAGACCTCCCTGGGTTGACAATTTATGTAGCACTTGAATTGTTTAATTCAATAAATAATTAAAGTGACCAACATGTGTGTGTGTGTTTGATTGTAAATATTGTATCAAGTTGTGTTTATAAAGCTCCAATAATTAGTATGTTTGTCACCTTTTTATCAGTTTTGTCATGTCATAAGAGTCATAAAACACCGAGGACGATGTTTCCGTAAGGGGGAGGGGTTTGTAACAACCCCAAGTTAAATTTACATGTAAATAAATAATGTATGGACACTATAAAAGAAAAAGAAAAATCAAGGTCATGGGACACATATTCCAAGCTGAATGAGGGGAAAAACATTAGATTGGGATCCACTTGTGGTTAATTATTTATTTTCTTTGGAAATTGGAATAGACAAGAGGAAAAGGGAAATAAATGGAAAATAATTATTACACACCAATAAGGACACAAGACAAAAATGTAAAAGGAATAAAGGAAAATGAAAAAAAATTGATTTCAATAGGTAGGGAAGAGGAAGATACAAGAAAGGATATAAAGAGTAAAAAATATGCATACAAAGGAAAATGAAGAAAAAGGAATATAAAATAAAATAAAATTGGCGAAAACATTTTAGAATTTTTTTGGGAAAAGAGAGGAAAAAAGGGGGATAACACTAGAGCACTTGAAGCAAAAGGAAGAAAAGCATAACACAATCAAGAGACAAGCAAGATGAGCAAGGAGCATAGGAGGAATCCGTGTTGTAGCCAACAAGAAATTTTGGACAACAAGAAGTAAGGGTAGAAAATAACTGTGGATTTTGTAGGTAAGAATGTGCATGTTGATTATCTTGTTGGGACCCGAATGCTTGGTTTATGCAATGGTTTTCTAGTCAGTTTTACTTTCATTGGCATGGATAATTTCCTGGATTGACAATCATGTAAAACCTTTCCTTATGCCATTTCCTAGATAGACATATGTAGTGGGATCCATGTTTTGGTTGAGCTTTGGATTCTAATAGATTTGGATCTTGGTTGAGGTGGTCTCACGAAAATCAAAGGGTTGAGGGTGGAGATGGTTTTCTCTAGGAAGATCTTTATAGGTGGGTGGAGATAGGAAAATTACTCTAGGTATGGTGAAGAAATTCTGAGGCATCCTAGGTTGTATTGTTTTTGGTGATTTTTGGACCCGACATTAGGTGAAATCATTATGGCATGAGGGTGGAAGTGGTTTCCTTTGGATTCCCTATTTGGTTATGTTTTGGTTTATCCCATGTAGTCCCACATTCAGGCTTGGAATATGGCACGCAGATGATTGATCAGGAATAAATATATGGTTCAACCCAATCTATGGTCAGGTGGTACATGGAAGTCCCTGACTTGGTTGGAATTATGCACATGTTAGTATCTGTTACTCTTTAATGATACTAATGAGCACAAGTTTTTCTTTAATGTGTTGATTATGTGACTGGTTTTTCATGGTTTCATTTTGGTTAAATTCTTGTTACATGCATAAAATATTTCTTATTATATGAAGTGATCTTGTTATTGAACTTGCTCATGATTGACAGGCTCTTAGATTTTTTATATGGATGTATGAGATAATATGTGAAACTAGTATGAGAGGGTAGTAAACCTTCTTGATGAATATCTGATGAAACTAATGAAAACAATGAATAAACTATGCATCCAAACCTACATGCACTTGATCACAATATGTTTGTAAAAATGAATAACTTGTACCAGGCAAGCTTGAGCAAGAAAAAATCTTAGAAACATAGCATGAAGACACAAAGACCTTGTTGGCAGAGTTCTGGAAAATTCTAGGAAGTTGGCTTATAGGTTAGCCCTAAATTTCTAGAACAGGGTCCGTGGCCACATACTCAGAGCTTGGAAATATCGGCTCTAGCCACACTGGCATTGATCTTGTAAATTTTCGTGAATGCTTTCAAAAAAAAATCCCCATTAAACAAAACCTTTTACTTATACTTGAATTTGCTTTTGAAATCATGAGCAATGCATATTCTAAACATCTTCAACAAACCATCAACATGAAACAAGAAGAAATAATCATGAACAACCATAAACAAATGACATGATAACAAAGTTCATCCAATGTGGACTATGTCTCTGGGATAGGTGTCAAGAGTGTGGATCTTGCTTCATTAGTTGTTGCAAGAATATTATGAGTACATGATGTAATCTCTGTCACTACAAGGAAGAACCCCTGTCACTAGAGTGACATGTCTCTCCATGAGACATTCTTTTGTTAGAACTCTCACTCATAAAATCTCTCTTTCAACGTGACAAAGGAAATATCTCTCACATAAAGTGGCATACAATGATCCTCTCACAAATTGGCATATATGGATCTCAAATTCAAATCATCATCTTAACAAAAATCAAATGAACACATTGAAATAATTCACCTTATACCTCCAAGTCAGGGTACGGTTAAAAATTGGCTACTCAGATGAAGAAATAACATGTGTCATCATGTTCCCTGCAAAAAACCATGAAATTTGAGTATAAACTCGACCCATTTCTATTCGAGTGTCATGTTTTCTATACTTAACAACTATTTTACCAACACGTGTATTATGAAAAGATATTTCGTAGCCTCACTTACGTGTATGTCTCAACTATCTCTTTTGCTTTAATCTCTTTTCCTCCTACTTTATGTCTCCTTGAATTCTTCAATGATTATACCATACCCACTGAGTGGCTTGAGGTGTGTACAAATATCTCTAGTTGTTGGAAATTTTTTAATATCCAAACTTCAGCATAAAAATAAATATAAATAAATATACATATATATAAAATAATAATGTTATATGTTTATATTTAAAAAAAATGATAATGATAATAATGATGATTAGTATTTGGAAGAGGGTGTTTTGCTTAAAAATAGTGTCACATATATTGATTTTGGACATCCAAAAATTTTACTCGATTGAAGTTAGGGTTTTACTTGAATTCGCTATGGTCGATTTATAGGTTGTTTCTTAGAGAAGGGACAACCATTTACCCTGTTATCGCCTAAATCTACCTCAGGATGAAGGAAGGCAGCGTTCAGGGTAACATCAAACAACGCTCAGCCTGGTAGCTAGCCCTACCAGAATAGGAGAGGGCTCTCTCCGGGTCAATCTCAGCAAAAATTAATCAATAGGGCTTGAGATGACTGAAATAAAAGCTAATTTTAGGCTAGGTATATGAATAAAGGAGTTTGATTTATTTTTTGGGGGTTTTATGTTGGATCAAGGGAAAGGCAGTTTTGGGTGCAGGGATTAGGCCTAGTTTTTGCAGGGTTCTAATTAGGGAAAGGTAGGAAATAGTTTTGATGCTTTAGCTTGAGTGGATGGATGGATCAGACCGGTGAGAAGCTGAAGAGGGCAAGAGGGTCTTGAAAGTCCTCCTCAAACAAATGAAAACATGAAAAACTAAACAAAAATGAAGGCAGAGCAAAGCAGACCAATGAATTCTACCTTTATAACTTGTTTGTTCAGTTTAAGAAGAAAAGAGAATGAAAATGGTACACATAAACATCAATGAACTTACATATACATAGAGGAAAAAACCATCAAAACAAAGATCCACAAGGATCCCAAAAGGGCTGCAAACCCTGGTCAATTCCTTTGCCAAAATTGCAGAATGAATGTACAATGAAGTGTTGAGCAATCCCAAGTGTCCAACCCTGAAAATGATTGAGAAAATACATCATATAGACAAGCCTAACCCATTCCCATGCCTCTAGGGGTCAACCTCATCATTCTAGGGGCTGTTTCAACCATATCTAAACTAGGAACTAGAAAATAGGCCATGAAACAACTTGCCTCTATATGCTAGGAAACTGATCCATTCACTCACATTACACCTTTTAGTGAATGAATCTTCTAGAACAAGTAAAAATGTGCCATAATTACATCATGAACATGAAATTACATCAAGGTACATCAATATTTACAAGAAAAAGTGAAACTGGTCAAAATTAGGCGAAATTATGAGCTGTGGAGTGAAAAATAGGCCAAAATTCTCTATGCGCCGCGCCCAAAACCTCTATGCGTAGCATAACTTTGGAGCTGCTTTTGAGGCCCTTGCTGAAGTCCAAATTGAGCTCATGATAGCTTGTTGAAAATCCCTGCCTGTCTACTTTCCAACCCAAGTGGAATTTCTGGATTTGGTGTCGATTTGCCCCTCCAAAAGTTCAATCTCCCAACACTGCTTCATGTGGGTGCAAAAGGTGGCAGAAAGGCCAATTCTAGGGTGTTTTTGACCCTTTAGGCAACCCAAAACTTGATGAAATTCTTAGTCCATTCCTGAGCATGCATAAATTTTCATAAAAAAATCTAGAAATACCAAGTTTTCCCTTTGAAGAACTACCAATCATAAGTGCGCGCAAGGTGGCGCTACACGTCGAGTAGAAAAACCTGTTTTGCGACCCAAAAATTCAAAAATGACAAAATTTTTCCCAAATTACTTGAAATTTGGGCTGTAGGTCCCTGATCAAATTCTATGCTCAGCTAAAGAATCTTTGGCCAAGATTTGGATCCTATCATGTATTTTTCGACGCTTCAGTGCCCTCCTTAACCTCGCTTTCAGGATCTTGATCTTTGCATTGCAAACATGTGTGCGTGCCCAATAATGATTCTTCATGTGCCTGAGCATATTTTTCTCCTTATTCGCCTTCTCCAACAGCTTCTCGAGATGAATGTTGACTCTCTCAAGCCAAGTCTCCCTATCGGCCTCAATCTCCCGCTCAATAGGTGTCTTCTCGAATGGGCTTCTTCGGGCAGCTTGTTTTTTCTCACGGATGTTTTGCAACTCCATGATCATCTGCTAATCCTCCAACTGCTTGTTGCACTGCTCTAGATAGTTTATGATACACTGATCTCGCTGCAACTTGTCATTCAATGTGCCGATCTCAATTTTCTGCTCCTGAATGATCTCCCTCATTTTTGAGCTTGGAGAGCTCAAATCCTCATCAAGCAATATGAAATCAGTATCATGGCCTCCTGAAGGGCACTCCTCCTGCATAGGCCTCTTTCCTCTGTCCTATACCTGTGCTGATGACGACGGAAACGAGACCCCTTCCACCCCGGGTGGAGATAGTACTCGTCGGGCTGCTACAAACAATGCTCTCGTGCCTCTCTGATAAGTAACAAATACTGGTACACTGATAGGCTCTGTCTCGGGACCTTCAAACTGATGTGAAGGTTCATCTGCATCGTGAAAAATCTCTGGAGGAGTCTGAGGGGCTGCAAATAATTCATGGGAAATGAAATCTTCCCATGCAATGCCCTGCAATCCAAGCTGATGTACCACAATTATCTTGATGAGCGCATAATGATAAATGTTGTTGTACTGCTGCTCGGGAGTCTTCTTCTTCACAAGAGTAGTCATCCTCTCTATGTTTCGGCACATGAAATATGGTATGTTCATCATTCTCACTCTCGTGAAATGCATCAATAGTCTGATGTGGTATGCATAGAGGCGTGAGAATCGTCCCTCACAACTGAAGTATCTGATAATGAGTCTCATCAATGGTGCATAAGATTCTTTCAGAAACCGGAATGGGAATACCCTGCTAAGCTGCCTCACATAGCCAAGCCTGATGTATGGCTCGTAATGAACTCTATCCACCTGTTGTCTCTTGTTCCACTCCTCACCTACATTCGGTATTCCTGTTGCCTGAGAAATGGTTTCTGGTGTCAAGGTGAAATTTACACCAGCGAGAGTAACCTGACCATCTCGCAAATGTAAAACAAACAACCGGGCCAACTCCTGATGATGTTGAATCTGAGAAATCCTCTCACAATACTGATAGCATGACTGCTCTTGGAAACATGCCATGGCAAGTGGGCATGCCTGTAACTGAGTCAATGAGGTGGGCTCCTCCCTTACATGTTTGCCTCGTTTATGAGGCCTTCTCGGTACATGAAGTTCGGTGGTAGAATCACTGTCTTGCTCATAAGATGAATCTGTGTCTGTCATGGTGTGAAATGTGTATGACATGTGTATGTTTGGTTGGTTGAAAATGAGAAATGAAGACTTGATGTTTATTGCCTCCAATTTCCAAAATATTTCCAAGTAGGAAAGGACTGTGATAAATAGGGACAGTGGGTATAGAACTGTGGGAAATAGTACAATAGTAAAAATGTGGTTCAGTCAAGTGAAGTTTACAATGTGAGGGCAGTCACTTCACTGTGTTTTAGGAATGTGGGGTTTGGGGGATTTTTGCAAATGACATGGGAGAGTGATAGTGATGGGGAATTGTAGGGTTTAGGGATAGGGATAAATGGAACAAGTGATATGACTAGCTTTGGGACATAGGAGAAAAGGGGAGGAACTGTATGATCATATGACAGTGATGAGGAAGGAAACCACAGATGGAGAATGGGATTCGCAATACTTGGCGCAAAATCAAACTTTAACAAACAAACTCAAACCCTAGGAGCATTTTTAATGAAATGGATAGGGTTTATGTTTTGAGATTACAAATCCTCCAACCAATCTTCAAACAACTTCCACACACTAACCAAAGGAAATTGCAAGATGATTTACACTTACACAGAGCAAAGGAGATGAAGTCGTTTTGAAAAATTGGAAGCAGTGATGAAATTTTCACTTGGCAGCTCTGTGCGCCGCGCTCACTGTATGCGCCGCACACGTTCAACAATACACTGCAGCGGGCGGCTCTATGCACCGCGACAACCATATGCGCCGCACCTTCTCCCAACGTGTCGCGCCTGCAATTTCTCCACAGTCTCGGCTTCAAACCCTCAACTTCGTCCTCCAATGTTTTGACTCAGCTTTGTTGATGTCTTTAGCATAACAATGGATTGTTCAAACTATGAAAATATCTTATATACTGAAGAACTTTTATTTTTTCTTCTTAAAAACCCATCTTGTAATGTTTTGGCTTTGGCACTTTTCACATTTTAATACAAACTCTGTTTTTGTTTCCATTTTGACCTTTTTGACTTGAATGACGAAACTTTTGTCAATTTTTTGCAGGGATGACTGACACTGAACTTGGCAAAGGCAACCAGGGCTGCGCCTGAAGAATTTGACAACTGAAAAACTTTGAAAATATACATGGCAATTTATTACAATGGACAAAATGACGATTTTCTTCAAAACAGGGTTTTGAAGAAAAGTCATGATCAATCATTATGACGATGAGATTTTGCGATGAAAACTTATTTTGAACCTCCCTCTAGCCTGCTGGCATTATTGGACATTTTTAAGACAAAATTTGCAAAACCCTAGACCTAATGACTGAAATGACTCTTGCTGACTAAGAGACCAAAACAAGACTGTAAATGACTTTAAAATTGATTTTGATGAATAGACATGAACCAGCAAGTACATGATATGAGGGGCATGAGTGACACAACCCTTCCGTCGGAAGATGGATGCTCCTAATGGAATGAAAATGACTAAACTAAATGAGAAACCTAAAAAATGAAATGCAGCGTAAGAGATTTTGATCTCTGATGGAGGGATGAACAGACCGACTCTAACATACCCCACAAGAGAGCAAGGGACAATGAATCCAACGATGTGATAGAGAGTATTTTATCGAAGGATATATATTTTGGGATTCTATTTATCCCAGAGACCAAGAAAAACAATGTAGGTTCACACTCGTCAGTCGCATAGGATGTTGACCTCTTGGTGCTTCTAGATAAAATCAATAAGCTAGATAGTTTCACAGAAGTGGATGGGATCACATGCGAGGCCCAACCTAGTGAGAATGAGAAATGTAGATATCCTAACATCACGAAATCATTAGAAGAAGGGAAAATGGGCATAATATTGAAACATGCGGACTCAACTTCTTCCACTGGGGACAATTCATATTGTGGGGATTTGTGAGCTTACAAAATGATTTTTTTTCTTGGAGAGTATGATTTCATTGTCTTTCCTGATTTTGTTGATGGATCTGTAGTTTCAAATCTGGAAAATCAAGAACCATTTGAGGAAATTTTTCATAAAAGTCCCCACGAAATTTTCACATACATAATATGTAAACCAATCAAAATATTTTAAATTTAAAAAGAGGTACATGTAAATATTTTGGAGGGAAAATAAGAAACTATTTTTTTTAAATGTATTTTGGCTTATCTCCTTATAGTTTTACTCAAATTTCAAGTGTAGGCACTTGTTGGATGCATAATTAAATTTTGCATTCAACGAGTACCCATTATGCATACTTCTGAGAAGACCCACATTGGTAAAAATTGAAGATACATTAAAAAACATGTTGAAACACTGTGGGTCTTCTAAAAAGTATGCATAATGCGTACTTGTTGGATGCAAAATTTAATTCCACATCCAACGAGTGTCTACATTTGAAATTTGAGTAAAATTATAAGGAGATAAGCCAAAAATACATTAAAAAACAAGTTTTCTTTTTATCCCTTCAAAATTTATAACTTTTATTTTATTATTTTCCTATTTTTCCTTAGGAGGCCACTTTTTGGTTGAAATTTCCTCTAATGAATATTTTCTACTGAGTCTTCCCTCCATTCAAGATGAGGTTTTTCCTCGTTATCTTGAAAATTTTACAGTCTTTGTGAGACCATTCCCAGGGGGTTCCTTCTATCTGCTAGTGAAAGACTCAAATCTTGTCTCTTTACTCATTACCATATTCAGGACCAACTACAAATCCCCTTTAATAGGATATGGCTCCTACATGGCAAAAGGCAGGTTCAGAACCTAAAATACCTTAGCCAAGGATGCCTTAAAATATTTATTTTATAAACTAAGAGGTGGATCCAAACAATGGGGAGTGCCTTCCTCCTCCCAAATGAAGTCCTTTAAGGATACCCTAAAACCAAGACTTTTACCTCTAAACTCCAAAGATCTCTCAGGGTCATCATTTTTTATGGATTAGGTAGAAAACACTCCATCTCTTGAAGTTAATAACCTTATAACCAATTTCATGGTTCCTGATTACGAACGACAAGAAATTATTTGTTGTTTTAATGGATTTTGGCCATCGAAATCTTCTCTTCGATAATTGGTTCTACTCAATTGGGCCTAGAATACAAAGCTGCATTTTTTCTCAAAAGTATTACTTGTGGTGCTCTTCAAAAATATAGAGGACTAAAAAAAGGTTTTTGATCATAGACCTTGGTTTTGGGCTCCTTATGGTCTCTCATTTAAACCATGGTTTCTAGATTTTAATCCTCTTTCCATGACGACTCTAGAAACTCCAATCCGGCTCAGGCTTCCTAAATTTCCCATCCATTTGACACAACCTGACATCTTAGTCGGTGTTGGAGATTTACTAGGCTGCTTCATCAAAGTACACTGCCCTTTAACTCCAATCTCAATTGGGTAAATCTTAGTTCACACATGCATGCGTTATTTATGGTTGATCTATTAGTTCTCTGGTTCATCACTGAGTGTGTTTCAAGTTCCACTTCCACACTTTGACCTTCCACTAGTTCCTCCAATAGTTGGAACTAGTTAAACTGAATTTAACTTAGATAAACTCAATTGATTAATTACAACTCAAAATAAACTCTACTAGGGCTCCTAAAATGTAGGCACCACTCTACATGACTCAAGTTATACCCTCAAATCGAATTAACTGAACCAACTAAGTCAAACTAACTGAGTTAACTCGTACAAGTTGTCATGAGATGTGGAATTAAAATTTTCTTCTAATTTAATTTTAAGGGAAAATTTAATTAGAATATTTCTTGGTGTCATTTTCAACACTCCCTCTCAACAAGAAAGGGATTATCAGATACCTTGATCTTGCATATATGAAACTCAAATTTTCCTCCTGACATTGCCTTCATCAAGATGTCTACATTATTTTCTTTTGTAGGAATGTACTCTAGCATCATGATCTGCCTCTACACATAATATCTGAGATGGTGGTACCAAATGTCGATATGCTAAGACCTATCATGAAAAACTGGATTCACCGACAGTCTAATTCAACTCTGATTGTCACAGTAAATCACTGTAGGATCCATCTGTTGACCAAAAAACCCAACAAGGATATTACTCTTCCAGATAGCCTCACAAGTTGCTTGAGTAACAGCCATGTAATTTACTTCTACTGAACTGAGTGCAATTGATCTCTACTTCTTGTTGTACCAAGAAACTGCTACTGACCCAATATTGAAGATTCCTTTAGTGCTCTTCCTTTTGGATGGACTCCCTACCCAATATGCATATGTGAAGCCTTGCATCTTCACTCCCTATGTATGTATGTACCAAAGATCAAATTGAGTGGTGCCTCTGAGGTATCTCATCACATGTTTGGTTGCCTTCCAATAGATTTTAGTTGGATTAACCATTGCTTGACTAAGCCATTAAACTGCATAACACATGTCAGGTCATGTGTTCACCAAGTACATAAGTGAACCCATAAGCTACCTATAAATGGTAGCTTCTACCACTTAACCTAAAGTAGCATCTTCTTTCATCCAATTCCATGATAAAGGAGTCTCCATGGGTTTGATTCTCTCCATCTAAAACTTCTTCAGTATCTCACTGGCATACTTTCCCTGAGAGATAAAAAATTCCCCATCTCTTTGCCAAATTTCCAAACCAAGGAAATAATGCAAGAGCCCCATGTCTTTCATCTCGAATTCTCTTCCCAAATATTCTTTGCAATATTTTTTCAGCTTCTCATCACCCGTTAGAATTAAATCATCGACATATAATACTATAATCAATAATTTACCTTCAACCACAATATGGTAAAGGTTTTCATCTGCTTCACTTTTGGTGAAGCCCAACCCAGTGAAATAGTTTTCGATCCTAGTGTACCAAGAAGGACGTGCTTGCTTCAATCGATACAATGCTCACTTGAGTCTACAGACATGCGACTCTCTGTCAAAGGTCTCAAACCCTTTCGGCTACTCTATGTACACCTCTTTCTCAATTACGCCATTGAGGAAATATGTATTTACATCCATCTAATGTATTTTCCATCCCATCTGCATTGAAAGTGATAGAATAGACCTATTTGAAGAGTACCGTGCTACTATAGCAAAGGTACCCTCGTAATCTATTCCCTTCACCTGATAGAACCCCTTGGCCACAAATTTGGCCTTGTTTTTCTCCACACTCCCATCTACTTCTTGCTTCACCCTTTAGATCCACCTGGATCCTACAAGTCACTTATCCTCTGGCCATGGGACAACTTCCCATGCATAGTTCCTGATAATGGATTCATACTCCTATACCATGGCATCAACCCATACTAGTTGTTGCACTACTTCCTCAAATGAGTATGGATATGTCTCTACACTCTTGCTCATAAGAGCCATGTATCTAGTGTGCTGATTTGGTGAACTCCTCTGCACACGCTATGGTGTGGGTGCTCCCACATCCTCTCTAGCATCATGCATCAACCTGTCAGCCTCTTTGGTGTGATTCCTTCCATCTCTATATATCTTTGCATGAGTGGTTTATTCCACTCTCTACTCTGCTGCACGTGGCTGCTCCACATCATTCTGAGGTTCTTCTTTTGGAGCTAAAATATCCTCATCTTCATGCAACTAAAGCTCCCTCTCAAGGGAAATTGGCATGGACTTCACTTATCGAATTTCACATCTCTACAAGCCACTGTCATCCTCTGATATGGAATGTACACCTGATAGTTTTGATGTGTATTAGTGTACATCAAATATATTCCCAACTCAGTTGTTGATTCTATCTTTTTTCAGGCATCCTTGGAAACATGAAAGTAAACTGATGAACCAAAGATTCTGAAATGTGCCACATATGGTTTCTTACCTGAAAAATATTCCTCTGGTGTAATCATCCCGAGAATCCGATGAGGACTCCTATTTTGCACATATATCATGTGTTGCATGCTTTTTCCCATAAGTGAAATAATAGGCCTTGATCATGTAACATCGTCCGTGCAACTCCCACAATGCTTATGTTCTTCCTTTCTGGAACCCCATTTTTTTGTGGGTTATGGGGTGTTATTAACTCTCATCAAATGCCTTTGTATCCACATACGTTATTGAATTAATTTGACACATATTATCCAACGTTATCACTCTTAATAACCTTAAATTTCCTTCATGTGTATTTCTCAAAAAGTGCTTTGAACTCACAAAATTTTGAGAACATCTGGTCTTTCTTCTGCATGAATAATATCCAACACTTGTGTGAGAAATTATCTACAAAAATCACATAATACATTTTCTTAGACGTGGAGGCTGTCAAGAATGGTCCACACACATTTGAGTGAACTCTTTCGAGGATAGCTTGCATTCTATTTTCCTCATCATGAAAGGTGGCTTTGGTGTACTTCCCTAATGTACACCTTTTGCATGTATCATGCTGCTCTTCTTTCCTTCCTGACTAGAATCTGATTTGGAATGGGAAGACTTACCTTTCCCTTTGTTTTCCTTTCCATCCAAGGTACAATTCTCCTCATCATCATGCGTTGATGAGGATCCATCTCTGGTGTTCCACCGAATCTCTTCTTGCGCCAAGTCGTACCACAAATGCTCCCACTCTAGTAGCTTCTCCCTCCCATTTACCTAATCCTCGTAGTTTTGCCATCTTTTGGGAAGGCTTAGAAGTTCTATGCTAACCAGATCATATTAGTAAACTGTAACACCAACACCTCCAATTTCATCCCGACATTGGGTGAACTTGGTCAAGTACTTTGGTATTGTGTTGCCCTTCTCCATCTTGATTTTCTCAAGCTTTTCCTTCAGTTCCAACTTCTTGTGGTAAATTTTGTTCTGAAACAAGTCTGTCAAATCCTTCAACATTTCATATGGAGGTTCCTTTATGTGGAGGTTCGAAACAATATGATCTTGAACAGCTTCCAGTAGGATCCTTCTCTCCTTTGCTACATTCTTCTTCTAGGTCGTCAGATCTTGACCATCAGTTGGTGGAGGCTTAGGAAAATCAATATCTATGAATTCCTTCAGCCCGTTATATTCCAACACAACTTCCATCTTGCCCTTCCAAGCTATGTAATTCAATATTCCCTCAAGGTAATACTCAAGTCTCAATCCATAGAATGACATCGTGATCCCGTTGCTAGTCCTGGAGAATAGATCTTCAAATTTGATTCAACTGCATAGAAAAAAATTGTATTCTTCTCTTCTATAGTGATTTCATCTTTGTTACCATGTAGAAATTCCTTGTAGATTCAAACTGATAATGATATTCATCTAAATCAAAAGACTTGAATCTACTCTACCAACTATGGAAACAATTAAACGATCACGAAATCACAAAGAATACAAGAGAAATAATTTAATCAACACATTACACAATGATTTCCTCGGGAAATCCATAACTAAAAACCCTGCCATATGTATATTTCATTAGTTAGAAAACATGAGAATACTACAATGCTTTTCTCTAGCCTAAGAAACCTTTGCATTATCTCTATCTGTCTCACTGCATCTTAGACAAGCCTAGGCCAATACTTAGCCAGTTTTATGCCTGTCCAAATCCATATTTCCTTTTGTTGTTTCCTTGGGTAATTAGCCCCTATTAATTTGGAAATCTCCATTCAATATTTCTCAATCCATCTATGGTATTCTTCTGACTGCATGCACCACTTGTACAATTTGGATGATTATAAAATTGATAGTAGATTGCCCTTGAACTCCAATCTCAACTGGGTAACTCTCAGTTCACACATGCATGAGTTATTTATGGTTGATCTATCAGTTCTTTGGTTGATCATTGACTGTGGTTCAAGTTCCACTTACACACTTTGACCTTCCATTATTTCCTCCAAAATTTGGAACTATTTAAACTGAATTTAACTCAAATAAACTGAATTACTTAATTACAACTAAAAATAAACTCAAACAGGGCTCCTAAAAAGTAGGAACCACTCTACATAACTCCAGTTAGATCCTCAACTCGAATTAACTTAACCAACTAAATAAAACTAACTTATTTAACTCATACAAGTTGTCATGAGATGTTGAATTACAATTTTCTTCAAATTTAATTCAAGGGAAAATTAAATTAGAATCTTTCTTGGTGCCATTTTCAACAAGTTTTAATATTTCCTTCAAACAAATTTCGTACATGATTACTTATTTTTAGGATTTGGAATAAATCAAGCAATTCAAAAGTAAATAAAAAAATAAGACCGAAAACTGCAAGGATAAATAATATTTACACAGAGATGGAATCCCATAAGGGATTAAGAAAAAAAACTTTTTCAAATGATGGCCATTGATCGGAAAAGGTTCTACCCACCCTTCCCATGTTTGTAGACGAAATGTCTAGGACCAATCCTTTTTGTAACACTACTGAGTCTCAGCCATAGCCTCTAAAACTCATAATTTTCCCCTTTATCTTCATGGGGTTTGTCCCATTTTAAATCCAAGTATCCTACTTCTACATTTCTGTCAAAAGAATATTTGTTATCAAACCAACATTTAATAGTCTATTGGTGTTGATGCAATTTCTATTTTTATTGTTCTCTTTCTTATTCTAATTTCAGTAATGCATCGATCATGTTCTGCATGACAAACTCTTAACTTCCTGGACCTCTTGCGAAAATTGTAGAGAGGGAAGGAAAATGTTGGGGGCTAAGATAGTCTCTCTGCCATAGACTAGGAAAAAGGGGGAGTTAATAATGGCATCTTAAGGGGAGAACCTATTAGCTCAAAGTGCATTGAAAATGGCAGTATGCTAGTTCTTTTTTTTTTTGCACAAGTTCAGTTATATTGTATTATCTGAAAAGGAGGAGGAGAAGAAATTCCTCATTACAAAATTACCCCAATTTGTTTACAAGATGGATTTGTCTGCTGGGGAAGTATTACTCCATGAGAGCTACTGTAGCTGCTATTTTTTCCTATCCTTTTTAAAGTAGAAACTATTACAATTGTGCTATATTTCCATACAAACTGATCTAAAAGAAAAACACATTTGACTTTCATTTCTTTTTGTTTTTTTCAAACTAGATTGTCAACTATTTTCCTGGATAAAAACATGGAAAGCCTGTAGATATGGAGGATCATTTATCACAGTGTTCTCGATGTCTCTGTATCTACTTCCATGATCCTGAGAGGTGGATCCTTGTTCTGAATTTTTGTTGAGAGCTTCCCTCAGAAAGTTGAGAGACTCTTCCAAATGATTGCATCAGTTTTGTACCTTCATTACATCTTTGGTGTAAGTATCCCATTGTGAACAAAGGATGGCCATCTTTGCTTTAGTTCAGGCTTTGTCTTGCTGGATTTGACTCTTCAAATTTTCTATCACCACTTTGTGAGATTTACAAAAGGCACATGTGTTCTTTCTGTCTTTTGTTGTATCCATTTTCTTGAAGAGGTTGTGGATAATTGTGTTGATTCCTTTTCTGTTGGTTGTTGCTATCACTTTTTTGCCTTTGTGTGCTTTTATTCCTTCTTTGGGGATGTTGCTTTGATTTTTCAAGACAACCCTTCTGCCTTCTTTGCGGAGGAAAGATCTGATTTTACAGGTTGGAGAATACAAGATAATAGAGGCTGAGTGATGATTAGAAAGTGGCTGCGGATGAGGGGAAGGAAAGGGAATGAAGGGAAGAAAGAAGAGGGAGGGGAGAGGGAGGGGAGCGTTGTTTGAGCGCAAGGGATGCCCAGAACCACACACAAGAAAATAGAGGTTTGGAATGGGATGAAATTAAGAAGGAGGGGGTGAAATGAGGCCAAGAGGTATGAAGGGAGGATGATGCGAAATCGAATTAGCAAGAAACATTGAGGTGATTCTATCAGGATCACGATTTTGATCAGGGATAAGAGGGGCATCGCTATGATGAGGAGTCACAAGAATGTGTAAGGGAGATAAGGTGTGAGTACAGTATGTTAATATTATGGAGATCTTTAGGAGATTGTGCAAGATAGATTTTATGAGATTGAGCTGAGTTTTTACATAGAATATTATCATGACTTGGATGTTATTCTTCTGACCTGTTGAAGGATGGAGATCCATCAAAAAATGTGAAGTGGGAGAAGAAATCATGGTATAGGTAGATGGGATGTAATTCCGTCAATTTTGACATGACCAATAATTATTTGAACTCCCTCATTGGCTTGAGAGTCTGCTTTCTTGTTATTTTCTCTAAGGATATGATAAAAATTAACCATTCCTATATGATTTTCTAAGTTTTTGGCTCTATGCAGAATTTGAATAAGGGTTGTGTTTTTTAGAGGAGTATTACTCACCATTACTTGAATGATAAGGGATGAGTCTCCAAAAATGATTGCATTGTTCATTTTCCTTCCCCTTAGGATCTTGAGGCCTAAAAGTAAACCATAAGCCTCAACTTTATTATTTGACATTTTTTCTAATCCCCAGCTGTAATTTATCTGTCTTGATTTGTCTTTGTGGATAATGAGGCCTCCTGATCCTACTTTTCCCGGATTTTTCTTTGACACTCCATCAAATAAAAGGCAGACTCTGTTGAGAGAGAGAATCCAGCTTTTAAACTCTGCCTTTGTCTTTCTTATTTTCTAGATTTGTTGAACCTTTGTATTATTTTGCAGGAGACTGATGGTGATCTTGTTGAAGGCAAAATCGATCAAGCTTATTTCATCATTATGGAGTTGGGCCATATCTATTACATAGAGCGCTTTGGCAGAAACAAACTCAGTCATCAATCCTCGGGCTTTTGAGGTTATTGTGTTTACTATGGGGATTTTATTTCTGAAGATTTTCCCATTTTTGGCTAACCATATTTGCCAGTAGAGAAAGGATGGAAGGCTGCTCCAGAATCTCTGAATTGTGGATTTGTTTTTGAAGGAATATGGAAATTTTCCTTTCCAATTACTTATGAACTGATTTAGAGGAAGCCTATAATTCAAATTTGCTTCAATAGGTGATACCATTGTCTTGCAATAGTTTCTAGAGAAATGACATTCTAGGAAAAGGTGTTGAATTGTTTCCTCTACCTTCAGACAAAGTGGGCATTGATATGGTCCACATATTGCTCTCTTTTTAAAGTTTTCTATTGTTAGTGATTTGCTATGTAGCAATGTCCATAGGAAAATCTTAATCTTTGGAAGGGTTTCCACCTTCTAGGCCTGCCTCCAATATTGCCATTCCTACTGCCTCTGATGTTCTTGTATTTTTTCATATCCATTCTTGACTGAGTACTCTCCTCCAGTAGGTTTCAAGTAGTAATAATCTTGAGTGTTTTTTTCTATTGGTGTTGCTCCAGTCAGAAGGGAAGTCATGAGGTTCCATTGATTTGTTAAATCATTGGGCAGATTAGGTCTGGCCCAATGTTTCCATGTACCATCCAGTTCTCAATTGGAGATATCCTCCCATTTTTTTTATCCTTCTTTTATCATCCACCTCTTAATATCCTTGATGTCTAAATTTCTATCTAAGGGAGGATTTCCCATTATACTGTCCTTCCATAGGTTGATCCGTTCCCCATTTCCAGGCCTCATTGAAATGTGATCCTTGATTAGCTGAATTTCTCCGGAGATTATTTTCCATTATTGAGTGCAAGGTCTTGTGGGAGGACTTTTTTCCATAATAGAGGTCCTTGGTGCATTAAGGTATTTCGCCTCTAGTGTTGCTTTCCACCAGAGTTTTTCTCCAGTTATGAACCTCCATGCAATCTTATTTCCCAAGACCAGATTCATTATTCCGGGGATTTTAATGGTGAGTCTTCTGTTTTTGTAAGGAGATGTGACTTGTTTCCAATTTACAAGGCTGAATTTTTTTGTTTCAGCTTTTACTCCTTGCGATAAAAAGCTTCTGATGATAATTTCAATTTGCTTGTGGATGCTTGTAGGCGCTGCTATTAATGAAAATTGGTATAAAGGCAAGGCTGCTAGAATGGATTTGATGAGGATGATTCGTCCCGCTTGGTTTAACCATAGCATACCCCATGCTTGAATTTTGACTTTCATCTTCTCAGCATCTTTGCTCCAAATTTATGTCTTCAGATTTTTCTTGGTGATGGGCAGCCCAAGATATTGAAAGTGGTTCCAATTTTTCTGATAAGGAATTTCCATAACTTGGGACATGCGTTGAATAGTTCTTATGGGGGTATTCCAACTATAAATACAACTTTTTTCGTTATTGACAAAACCTCCTGAGATATCCATGAAATTATAAAGAATTTTTTGAATCTTCTAGCACCTATACAAGATGCTCCACCCAATAGGAGGGTGTCATCAGCAAACAAGGAATGGTTTATTCTTTTGGTTCCGTTGCTGATAGTGAGGCTTGTTAAGGTGGAATTTCTTCTGTTGTGTTCCAATTTCTACTAAGGGAATCAGCCATGAGGATATAAATAAAAGGGGACAGGGGGTAGCCTTGCCTAAGGTCCCTTGAGCTTTGGAAGAAGTCACATGATCTGCCATTGACGAGAGGGGCTATCCAAGGACCTATTGTGGAAGCCTTGATTGTGCTAATGAAATCTTCAAAAAAACCATATCTATTTAAAACAGCTGTAAGGAAAGTGAGGTTAACTCTATTAAATGCATTAGTCATATCCATTTTGAGGATGAATCATTTTTCATTTCTAAATAGACTTGTGTGGAGAGATTCTTGCACAAGGATAATGTTGTCAACTATCTGTCGGTTAGGGACAAAGCCACCTTGATTTTTTGAAATGAGAGAGTGAAGAAGAGGTTTGAGCCTTCCAACAAGAATTTAAGAGATGATCTTGTAAGAGGCATTGCAGAGGGAAATTGGCCTAAACCGGTTGAGGGTGGAGGGGCGAGGGTATTTTGGAATTAGGGCGAGATATGTGGAATTGGTAAATCCTCCAACCTTTCTTTTCATGATAACATATCTGATCATATTTATTAAGTAATTTTTAATGAGATGCAAAAAGGTGCAATAAAATGAAATGGGAAAGCCATCTGGTCCCGGTGCCCTTTCTGGGTGCAGATCCCAAGTTGCTGCCATGAATTCTTCTTTTGTGACTTCTTTGGAGAGGGAATTGTTTGTTTCCACATCAATTAAATTTGGGATGTGCTTTAAGAATTCCTCTGAGTTTTCCTGGCTGTCTACAGTTGTTAAGAGAGCTTTGAAGTGCCGAAAGACCTCACTTTTAATATCTTCTTGCCCCTTTATTTCTTTCCCTCCTTCTCCTACTATTTTTTCAATGTTGTTCTTTATCATTCTTGTTTTGGCTGAGTTATGGAAAAAGGTAGTGTTCTTGTCTCCAACTTGTATCCAAAGTTTCCTGGATTTTAGCCTCCATGTTTCTTCTTCTTGTCTATTATTCATGTAAGTTTTCCATTGAATTTATTTTTCCATTGCCTGCTTCTCAGCTGTGATATCAGTGTTTTCCATTTCCTCTTAGATTTTTATTAGTTCTTGCTTCAAGGCCTCTTTCTCTCTGTGAGGTTCCTTGTTTTTGGCCTTTGCCCAGTCTTTCAATCTTGCTTTGGTGGCTTTTAGCTTCTATTCCCATATGTATGTTGGTGAATCGCTAATATTTTGTTTCCATAATTTTTCCACCTCTTGATTAAATAATTCATGGCTGCCCCAAAGCTGGTTGCATTTCAAACAAAGGGGTCCATAATTTTCAGCCATTCCAAGTTCTATTAGAACATGTTTGTGTTTTGAAGCTGCTGATGGAATGATTTTTGAAGATACTCTATTATAGCTGGCCACCATTCTGTCCCGGATGAGAATCTTGTCCAGCCTTTCTTTGATATTTTCCTTCCCTATTATTCTGTTGTCCCATGTGTATTTTCCATTTTTTGGGGGGATTCCTAAAAGGTTGCACTGTTCCATGATTTCTTCTAGAGTCTCTCTATTTGGATCAGGCTGAAAGGTGCCCCCTCTCTTTTCCTCCGCCTTGAGAATAAGTTTGATGTCTCCTCCTACAACGAGATTTTCTTCGTGATCCTCCATTTTGTTCTCTTTTAAAGTCTTCCAGCATGTTTCTTTGCCCCTGTAATGATTTGGAGAATATATATTGTAAATGTTAATTTTTTCCCCATTTTCTGCATTTTCCAAAATTATGTTTATCCAATATCCTTTCTTTGTTGTGTGATGCATGTGCCATTTTCCTTTTTTCCATATAGTACAAATCCCTCCTGAAGCTCCGTTCGTTGAAATTGCTTGCCCTTCATAATTTTTTGATTTTGCTATTATGTTGTCCAACTCTTGATTGTTTATTTTTTGTCTCTTCGAATAAGAGGATGTCTGGTTTTTCATTTTTTATGAGGTCTTTTAAGAATTTTAATTTGGAGGGATGACCCAACCCTCTACAATTCCAAGATACAACTATCATTATTTACTGTTGGTGGTGGCTGAGGGACCCTTCCATTTGTGGGCCTGCTATAATTTTTCTTTGTTCTTGGAGCCCTTTTCTAGGAATATTTCTAGTGCCTGCTACGTTCCCAAGGAAATGTCTTTTACTGTTGCCTCATCCCTTATTTCCCAGTTAGATTTCCTTCCAACTTTATTTGTATTTTCATTAAAGAGAAGAGTTTCTTTTGACTAATTTTGAGTGAGGACTCAATCCAAGGTGTGGGGAAGGGGACTGGAGAGGGTGACAGGGTCCTCCTATTGAGAGAAGAAAACTTGAGGGGGGGGGGGGGGAATGACAGGTCAGAGGGATGGGGTTGGGGATATGGAGGAAATAGGAGGTTCATAAGGAATGAGGGATTTAGATAGAATTTCAAAAGGGTTGGACCCAAGAAAGGGGAGGATTCAGGAATTGAGGAGGAGGGTTGAGGAGAGGGTCTGGAGGTCAAAGAGGGGAACCAGGTGGGGGTGGAGGTGGAGGAGAAGGCTGAGATTTTGAAGCCCTATTTGTTTTTTTGACTTGTTCCCATTTTGGGTCCTGGTTTTCTTCTACAGTTTTTTCATTTTCTTCTTTTTTACTGCACTTATTTGAAAAATGACTGTACTCGTGACATACCTTGCATTTGAAAGGGATTTTCTCATAATCTAGTAGCTATATGTGCATCCAGTTATCAACCTTGAGCTTGATGGCTTCCAGGAGACCTCCTCCAAGATCCACTTCGACGCAGATCCTTGTGCAAGCCTGCATGTTGTCTTTTGGTTTGCTTCTATCAATATATTTGCCTACTATGTTTCCTATTGCATGCACCAATTCATATCCCCAACTGTGCAGAGGGAGGTGTGGCAGCCTGACAAACTAGAATAGAATTTGGAACGTCCAGTTCCGTATCAGAGTCGGGGGTCCATTGATTTAAATATAGTCCTCTGGTGTCCATGAAGTATGGACCACTTCAAAAAATGAGATCCCGATCGCTCTTGGTTTCAAAGTGGAAGGTATAGAAACCTCTTCCACATAAGAAAATAGAGATTTTTCCTTGAGTGAATTGGGTCCAATTTATTTCAACCCGTTTCTGGACATTTTTGGGGGAAGGCAAAAGGCCAGTAAACTGGCCAACCAAACCTTTCTCAGCAAGAGATATTGCTACTTTCCGGGGCAAAGTGGGTGGCAAGGAGATCTCAAAGATGGAATCTAGTTTCTTTCCAAACTTTGAAATCATCGGTCTGGCTCATTGTGGTCCCAAAGAATCGATCAGAGATGCAAAAGTTACCACAACTGCATCAGGCTGAGCGTGAGTCGAAGGAGAGGAGCCTTTGTTGGAGGGAGGTGCTCCCAGATCTGGCTCTAGGGAGGCCATGAGGGCAGAGGCCAAACACCAATGCGCAGGGCGACTAGGGCTGGAGCTCGGGCTCACAGCGCAGCAGCAAAAAATAAGAGTCTTGCAGTATGCTAGTTCTTATGATGTAAAAAAATGGTTCTTTTTAGGATTTTAATTAAATTCTTGTTTGATGACTCATCAAGGCCATTCCCTTGAGGGTAATAGTTTGTTGAGTATTTAATTTTAATTCCTTTATCAACAGCGTAATAATCTGATTCCTGAGAAGAAAAATAAGAGACATTATCAAACACCAATGATTTTAGAACCCAAAAATGAGTAACAATATGGGAATCCAAAAATGCAATCACATGTTAGGAATTTCCTACTCATAAAGGAACCATCTCTACCCACCTTGTAAAGCAATATATAGCTATAAAAATATATTTATTTCATTGAGAGGATCTAGGGTTCACGAGAATAACAATGTCAAGTCCCTAGTGCTAAAAGGGAGCTTCAACAATAATAGGTTGAAGGGTAAAAGTTGGTTTTTTATCCCTACCAATAGCCTTTTAGCAATTTTCACATTTACGTACTAGGGCATGATAATCCTTAAAAAATGTGGGCCAATAATACCCATCCCTTAGCACTTTTTCAATAGTGGTATCTCTGCCAAAATGACCACTGACAGGACCTGAATGGAGTTTTTGAAGTACTTTTTGGGCATCACCTTGTTCTAGACAATGAAGAAATACATCATCATAATTATTTCGAAACAAAAAATTATTAACAAATCAATAAGGGTCAAATTTCAACCTTAACGCTCTTTTCTTCTTGGTCTCAAGATGTGATAGTGATGTACCATTATGCAAATAAAACTTGATGTTTGTATACCAAGAATTAGGATCATCTGGAAGAAAAAAAAACTACATTTTGTAGCAAATATATTTCATTATAGGAACAAGGATATTGATTAAGCAAGCTAGAAGACTTGAAAACAAGCTTACTGAGACCTTGGCCTTTCACTATTTGAGCAGGTTTAATATCCAAGCCATATTCCTTGACAGTCGTCATCCAGTGGGACCTTTTCTCTCCCAATTCTTTCTACTTAAGTAAATTTCTTATCGTTGCATAGGGAACTATTACCTTTGTTTTGGATTTAAGAGAGTAAGACCTGAAGTGTTTTATAGCCTTAAAGACTACAAAGGCATGTTTATCCATCACTAAATAATTCAATTCAACTCCCTTTAGAGAAGAACTCATAAATTCAATGGGAATTTTAGTACCAAGTTATGTTTTATGTGTAAGCAAAACAATGTAAGAATAATTAGAGTCAAATGTGTACAATAAAAAATCCTTAGAAAATTCAGGGGCTAACAAGATAGGAGGCTCAGAAATAACTTGTTTTATGGTTC
Organism: Pinus albicaulis; assembly: GCA_034641835.2. Taxonomy (NCBI): domain Eukaryota; kingdom Viridiplantae; phylum Streptophyta; class Pinopsida; order Pinales; family Pinaceae; genus Pinus; species Pinus albicaulis. The sequence continues at coordinate 35,314,353 of CM076573.1, forward strand.
CAAAAGCCAATTTTTCTGGTACAGTCCACTTATAAACAACATTCTTCTTTACAAGATCCTAAAGGCATTTAACTATTTTCGAAAATATTGGGATGACTCATCTAACAAAATTTATTTTACCAAGAAAAGACAACATGACCTTTTTAGAGTTAGGAGTTAGTAAAATATCAATGGTTTGCATTCTTTCCAAGTCAATCCTTATACCTTCTTTTGATACAATATAACTTAGCAGTTTTCCTTTTGTGACTATAACAATGGAATTTTTTGGGTTTAATGAAATTCCAAATTTTCTACAATGCTAAAACACTATTATGAGATGGACAAGATGATCAAATATTTTTTTCCAATAAATAGTGATATAATCTAAGTAAATGACCACGAATTTATTGATTAACACTCGAAATGCAATATTCAATTCCCGCTGAAAAGTTTCCTCAACATTAATCATGCCAAATTGAATCTTTCTGTAGGCAGATTTTTCTCATGGAGTTCTAAAGGTTGTTTTAGTTGGTCAAAGGGAGCCATCATAACCTAGTTATAGCCCGAGAAACCCTCCAAGAGGGACAACATGTTAGATCCTAAAACCCCTTGTAGGATTTTATCCATGGGAGGTATTGGATAATTATCTTTATCATAGGCTTTATTCGGGTTTCGTAAGTTAACACAAAGACAAATGTACCTGTTTTTATTTTTCACTGGAATTAAATTTGCAACCCACTGGGTATGTTATACAGAGAATATTGTCTTAGTTGATAAGAGTTTTTTCAACTCACTCTTGACAACTAGCTCCAAACTGGGATGGATTTTTCTCAAATTTTGTTGAAAAGGCTTGGTATGAGGTTTAATGGGAATTGTATGTTGTATAGTATTAGGATCAAAAATTTTAAGGTCCTCATATTTCCAAGAAAATATGTCTTTAAATTCCCTAAATAGATGTTTAAAATATTCCTTTTCCTTAATGGTGCAATTAATTCCCAAATTTATGTCTTCAGGTTTATCATTACTTCTGAAATTAATGTCCTCATATTGCATGGTCGAACTATTGGTTTTAAAATTCATAGTTTTCTTAAATATAACCTACAAATCGTAAAACTTTCCAAGCCTATTAACAGGTCAAGGGATCAAGTTTATCAGATAAACTGAATCTTCCATTGACCATTGACTTGGAATTTGAGAAAAATCACGAAGGTTCTCCTCATGAGTCAATTCATTGATCATGGTGTTGCAAAAATTGTCTTCCGAATATAAGAACTTGAGTATCTACTGATTATGATCAAAGACCCTCCAATTAGTTACATTATCCAGTATTGTTGGTATAAACATCATCTCAACAGAAAAAGAATTAGGCTCAAATCCCTTAATTGGAATTAATCTAGATTCCACATTTGCTAACATATAAACTTCCTAATTTACATATCTAGGTATAGAAACAATATTAAATGCATCAAAATTTCAAATAAATTTTCATACCTCTACTTGGTAATTTTTTAAATGAGTTGAAAGGTAATGGATGGAATTTTTTACCTATTTGACGATTATTTCAGAATCAACATACACTTTCAGAAGCTAAATTTTTAGATCTAAAGCCTTCTTGAGTCCCTTTATGAATGCCTCATTCTTTGTGATGTTGTTAAAGCACTCAAAATTTAAACTGCAAGCAATAAATATTTTTTTTCCTTTAGGATCCAAGAGGAGACAACCTACACATGTACCTTCTTTAGATTTTGACACATCAAAATACAAAGACCAAAATTCACATTTAGAATCATAATTAACACCAATCAAGTTATTATCTATTGTTACTAATTTATTAATAGTCGACAATGCATATTGTTGTTCGTTGTTTGAAAAAGGAGAAATATCAACAAAAAAATTACCAAAGAATGAATCAATACTTAAAGAATCAATAAGCATTCCTAGTTTGTTAGGACCATCAATTTCAGTTACAACATTTCACATATTTCTCTCTGTTAATTCAAATATTGTTGGGTTCTCCTTTCCAAGGTAACGATAAATGTGTTAAGTCTATATACATGTAACCCTTTAAATGTTGCATCCAATTTCGACTTAAAAATATATTGTATGATTTAGGAATGTCTACAATAACTATGTTTATCGTTTGGTGAACCATGTGATTTGATGACAGTCTAATATGTACGTCAATAAGTTCTCCTACTACCTTCACATTCATCCTATTTAGTTGAAATTTTTTTTCTTTGGAAGGTTGCATGTGAGCATTTAATTTCTTGCATACAGAGAGTGGCATAATGTTAGAGGAAGCCCCTGAATCCATCATACAATTGTGTACATTGCGATTATATATATCGTAAGTAAGTAAGAATGGGGGTAGTTTTTTTTTGTGAGAATATTTTCTTAAGGACGTTTCAGAATCTACACATGGTCAAATGGAGGTATTTCAAAACTAGCTACATCTTTGTCTGAAACAACTTTATTTTTAGTAGAATTTTTAGAAAAATGGTGTTGAACTTTATATTGTATTAAAGGGATTTTCATCAGTTCAAACAATGGAATGTTAGCCTTGTGTTTTTTCTGGTTTTTAATGGGGTCATATTCTAATTTTATGACAACAATTTTCTACACAATTATTGGCTATTTTTGGGTGCTTTTGGATTTATCAACAAGAAGAGGGTCTTGTTTTTTAGCTGAAATTTTACTGTGTGTATTGTACTGGTGTTGATTGGCAACAATTGGATCATGGTCTTCTTCAAACAACATGTCTGAAAAATTACCTATATTAGGTGGTGGCAGATCATTTTCTTCTTCAATATTAATTTTAGGCTCCTATGCATCATTTTCATCAGAGGCATATTCAACAATGATTTCTTGTATAGTATCTAGTAAACCTTCAACCTTAAGTCCCTCATTTGGTGGAATATACTTATTTTGGAAAGACTTCTTATAAGGATTTCTAAATTTTGATTTATTTGAAGAACTTTTTTGTTAAATTCATTTCCATTTTTTATAGTTTATTAAGAGCCATTTGGAGGATTTCCAAATCAAAAGGGGGAGAATCTTTCTTTCTGGAGGTTTGTTTTGATGTTTCAGATTTCTTGGCAGAAGAAAAATTTATGTCAATTTGTTTATCAGAATTGGGCTTCAGACTAAGGATATCCATTTCTATATACAAAGCTTCCTCAAAAGTTGTCTGTAATGTAGCTTTTGGGGCTCTCTTCACCCACATGGCTATATCTTTAAGTAAATATTTTACATAGTAAGCAATAATCAAATTCTGAGCAGACATAAATTTAACAGGAATTTTATTCTTTAATGAGAGAAATATATTATTAAAATATTTACATTCTCTTTATTATGTATCTTCATGATTGAAAATTCTATGACTTGCACCTCTAGTGGTTTATCGTCTCCAAATTTCTCTAGAAACACAGCATCAAATTGTGCCCAAGAGACAATACTTCAGGGAGGTTGAGTGAAGTACTAGGTAGTGGAATTCCCCTCAAATGTATAAGGGAAAAATATACAAACTATGCCTTCATGTTCGACATTCTTTTGTCTAATGGGCTAGCATAAATTATTGGATGTGATCCTTAGATGGTTGCTTAAAATCATGATCAAATTTTGGGAGAAACACATGTAGGTTCCTTGGAAAAGGATGTTGTACACTAGGCACAAAAAAAATGCCATCATAAAGCCAAGGGGATGCTGGATATGTTTTTTGGTTTCCTAGATTATTTCCAGGGTTACCTTGATTATTTTTCATTCTTGAGGATCCTTTATATTCCAATGACTCAGAAGATCCTTCTTCACTAGAGGAGACTCCTTATGAAGAGGGTGAGCTAGGTGGGAAGGAGGAGAACCAGAACCTCCAAACAAATTCGATTGTTTGGACTCTGTTAGCCCCCCTATAATTTTTTGATAAAAGCAAAGTAGGGGGCTAAATTGTTTTTGAGCCTTCAAGGAATGCATCTCCCCTGAAGACACATCATCCTTGAAGTCTCTTATGCCTTTGCCTTTCATAAATTTCCCTCTGCAGATCTCTCCATGTTGCCCCTTTCTTCCCCTTTGCAAAGTCCCCTCTCCATCCCAATCTTCCCCAAATTCCCCTTTAAATCCTACCCTTGCCCTTTGTTTCCTCAAAATTCCCCTCCATCTCTCTATCGTTACCCTCCTCAAGCCTCAAAATGCATTAAAAAGGGTAAAAAACCCACTTCCAAACCATATAATAGGCCTCAGCCCTTTCTCCGCTAGCCCCGTAACCTTTCTCTCCACATAACCTAGCGCCATGACCAAAGCGCTAGCCCCGAAGGTGCTTGTCCCATATGTTTATCGAGCGCTTTCTCAACCGTTGATCCATAAAGATCGGACGGCGATCGTCAAGCCCCGTAGTGCTCTTGATTCACCCATTCAAACCACTAATCGTGTCATCGCCATCCATTCACCGCCAAATCAACGGTTCAGAGGGCGTCCACCACTGTGGTCCCCATCGTGCACCATGCCATAAAAAAACCCGGTTTTCATCGCACCGCCTTCGGGCGGTAGGCGGTATTCCCTCATCGGCTAGCGATTCCATACACCTTTCGACGCGTGGCTTTTGTACGGCGGAAAAACCGCTATCCCATCACACGTTATTGTTCGATACAGGACGTGTAGTGATATTCATATCAGTCGTCAGATCCACCCTTGCCCATCCGACAGTCATCGCTCGACGAAGCTGCGTGGGTTTTAATCCACAATCACCGTACCCCTGGCCCACCGTTCACTGCCCTTCGCCGTGTTACCCACCGTTGATCTCCTCTCAGATCTGACGGTCCAGAATCGCCTTCCTGTTGTTGACTCTTCCGTCGCCACCCGGTCCCGCCACGTCACCTCCACGTGTCCTACCATACAGTCGCCCTCCTGTTTCATATATTTTTTCATAAGTTGGGTTTATTAAGGTTTTCATTTAAATCCCCTCCGCATTCTGCCAACCTACGCCATCTCTGTTCTCTGCCATTCCACGGCATTTTCTGCCATTTCTCCGCAGTCCCACTATCATCCACATCATCCGCCCCCATCCATGTATTTCATAACTGGTTTTGTGTTTTTGCAAGGCTATCAGAGGCGGAAAATGCCATGGTTCTCATGTACCACTTCAAACGGCGTGCCGAGCAGACAGAATTAAATTTGGAAGCTGGTACTACAATAGTAATGCCTGGAGATGGTAGTAGCGTCATGAATATTTCCCAAGGACAGTTTAATCTTCGCAAGAAATCTATCCGGAGCCATTAAAGCCCAGATTTTGGAGATCGAGACATTTACGGAGCAGTGAAGAAAAGCCAGCTAATGATCAAGGAGTTCAGCGTTCAGAACTGAAGGTTTTGAGCTTTAATACAGCAACTTAGAGGCAAAACACCAGATCAATGACCCCATAGATCATGCAAAAGGTACAGCACGCAAAAATAAATGCATATCAGCGGTTTATACAACATCAGAATGTTTTTCCCTCCATGAAGGACAGAGCGCCCATGCAGCATTCAATCTATGCCATGTTCTGGAGAGATTTTCTACCCTAAAACAGCCCCAGTACTATCAGAGCATTTACTTTATCAGTATGGAGGATTTCTTTATCATTTATTTATCTTTTGTTTATTCACCAATAGCACCACATAGTACTATAGTCAGAACACATTAGAGTCATATCAGAGTAATCCGCAGTCTGAAAAAGATCATTCGTTCACCCAAAGAACACCAGAGATTAATGCACAGGGTTCATACATAATGTGCCTCGGCCCTCTTTCTTTTCAGAAGTTTAATACTGCATTTAGTTCTCCACCTACCTCCTCTGCTCCTCCGGAGCTATAAATTCATGAAGAACTCATTGTAATGGTTGTTGATCAGTTATCAGAGAACTGCAAGTAGTTTCTTTTGAGACACAGTCTCTATGTAAAGATTGTAAGATAGGTTGAAGGAAATGTTTTCAGACTGAGTATTCAGCTAGTGGCAATGTTATTCTTGACTGGCATTGCTATTTAATATGACAAGCACATTTCTTTGGATCCCGATCTGAAGCAGCGGTGATGTTTTCCTGTCTTTGTGATTACATTCATTTCATTTCATTTCTACTGGCTTGCATCAGAATATTGGCATAGGATTTACCCTTAGGTACCCTATGTTTCTGCTCTCCTTGCCATTTATGTTTCTCTTCTGAATGTATTATCTAAGAAATGATCTCAGTTGGTTTAACCATTGTAGTGGATGTTATTGCCTGCTCTCTGATGTATGAATTAAATGAATTCAGTTCTTAGATGCTTCTTGTTATAGATTTAGTTGGAAGATTTGGGAACACTGGGGATTAGAGTTAGCCCTGTCCACTAGGATCCTTGTGCGACCTAATGATCTATAACTTTGTGCTCTAGGTCTCTGTTATCTCCTCTCCTTCTACTTTTCCATATCATACAATCATCTTGAAGATCCTATGTTTCAGATGACTAGCCCAATTGAAAGCCTGCATATTGAGTAGTAAGAAAATCCTCTCCTGACTCCATTTCCCAATGGTCTTGAATGCTTTTCTAGAGTACTTCACCTCTGCCTTATTCCTCTTTGCTCATCTTGGTCTTACATTGAACCCTTCATTCCTGATAACCAGCAACCAAATCAAACAAATCAAACAAACAAACCTTGTGCCTATAACTAGCCTAACATCTTAAACTTTGAGCTTCATTGACATAAACCTTTGCTCATATAGAAAGATCCCTCTCTGGACCCAGGAGGGCTAGATCCTGAGGTCTGAAAGTGGTTTTGATGTTGTCTCATCTTTTGGTCTTGCCAATCTAGCCAAAACATGGGAACCCCAACAGACTCACCATTAGGTAGCTTAGACGTAGATAGATTATGCTCAATGATTATATCAGTTAAAATATCATACAATCTATTGTCGAAAGTGGTGGTAGTTTAAGGGATGTCTATGTGTGGATCCAATATTGTGGGTTCTTGTAATTGAAGGTTGATAGAAGTGACTAAGTGTTGATATAGTATTTTTTGGATAAAAGAAGTTCATTCTAATATTTCTTGGGTTTGGGAGAGAAGCTGACAAGATCCTTGGATAACTTCACCAATTTCAGATCATATGTGTTTCCAATCAAGTTCGGATGTTGACAATCCTTCTAGCACCATCTTCTCTCCTTTGAGTTAAAACTCAAAGTGTACTTTAAAAATATTCCACAGACACGTCAATTTAAAAGAGAATTTCTTTTCTCCCAAACATTTCCCTTTATAATAATACAGAAAATCCAAAGCTTTTATAGAGGTTGAGAGACCTCATTGTGTCCAAATAATAATAATAAAATGTCTCTAATGTCTATTAAAAAATAACTTAAATTTTTTCTTGGCCTCCTGACCAAATTGTAAAGGATAATAGAAGCATACAAATGACTAACAAGGCATCCACGCACAACTCACAACATTCAAGAAACATGAAAAACCTATTGCAGTGAAAAAATCATAATTAAACATTATAACAACAACAAGCTAGGGTTTCTATAGAATCAAGGATTCTGTAGCAAACCCGTTTAAATTTAGTAAAATAAATCATATAGACACATACCTTGAAAACTTCAAAAGTATCGATCATAGATAAAAAAATAAAACCATTACTTATTAGGACCAGAGTCCTCTATATCAGAAGATATAACTACTTTGACCTTTGATGACTTGATGATAATATGTTTATATTAAGCCTGAGATTTATTTTCAGTGTTGGAATACTTTTGTTCCCCACGTGTTTCCCTAGTTTGACGTGAAGCCTTAAGTTCTTCATTCTCTTGCAATAAATTATTAATACGACCATTCAAGCATGGCACAATAAATAGGAACTGTTGATGCCATTATAGGTCCATCAAAGTGAGGTCATAATTAGAAGGAATGTGAGGAGTCCTCTTGATGTTGCTATTGACATCGGGCTCAAATTTACTATGATATATAGAATATTCAACCTAAGGTTTGGTTTTATTTGATGAAGGCTCGAGTGGAACCTCCAAATCAAAAAATAATTCCTTTACAGGAGCATTCTTTGGCTTGTTTATTCTTGCTTAGGCGATTTTCCTCTGAATTTGTTTAATTTAACCTTGGATTAAGGATTTTATTTTCTTAACTGATATCTTCTTCATGTGCAAGCTTTTGTAGGTACAGGTTTGTGATGAAGACTTACCCTGGAGGGTTTCACTTATTTTTATCCCCAAATTCCTATTTTAATTCCATATGGTGGATAGTGGTACCATTTTCCATGCTTATAGATAAGAAGAAAAGAGTAGGTTTGAGGGTTTCTCCCATATTATTATCTAAAACACAAGGGATTTTTTCATGAAAGTATTCTTCATAATAATCCTATAAGAAATGATCAGATGGTGACTAAACAAAAATATCGAAAGGAGGATTAGGTGCAGAGAAACCTGGGGGTTCAAAGTCTTTGGGGAGTTGGGGCTTATCGAAACCATTCTGATCTAGGAAACCATCGCAATGATCCCCTGAATTTTTCAACTGGTGTCTAACCAGAATGTAGATGATATTATGATGAAAGAGTGATCTTTCAAATTTCTTGTGATGTCACTAAAATTTGCGAGAGATTTTAGTTAAGATTTTATATAAATAGAAGAGAAAATTAAGTTTATGTTTGAGAAATGTAATTAACAACATTAAATGATAAATAAAAACAAAAATGTATTTCCCTTCACAAGTAACATAAAAACACAACAAAATTACTAAATTCTACCATTTTGGTTTCAAAGAAGAAATTAGCATACCCTTTACATGATAAATACAATCTTTACTGACAAGAATTTTCTTCCATGGTATGTCACGCACTTTATAGTTTTTGGACCATTCCTCTCCCTCGAAGGGGAGATGGGCATGTTCTAAAATTAGATCAACATCTACAACAAAATCCAAATCACGCACTCGAGCTATCTTCCCATCAAAAGAAGAGGAAAATGCTTTGATAACCCTGTTACTATAACCCTAAAGACACTAAAGGAAATCTCACCATCCGACTTGGCGAAACAAGTATCTTCCTTCATCATATGCTTCTACATCTCAGACCCAATGGATTCGAACCAAATAAGAAGTTCCATGGCTAGAATCCAATAGGGTTTTAGAGGGAATCAAGGTGAAACAAAGAGGGTGAACACAAAAATCGTGTGACAAAACCCTAGATCCCATAGGAGTTTGAGAAGTATGAGGGAAACAATTAAATAACCAAGAGTTGGTATCCTCTAAACCCCAAGAAATTAATTCAAACATTGACAAGTAGGAGGATAGTACATAGAGAATAATGGTTACAAGGTACGAGCAATTGTGAGTAGTAGATTAGAAAAAGTTAGCGCAAATTGGGACTAACATCCTTGACAATAATGGAAAATCACCTGTAATACCCTTATACAAATCTCAAAACTATAACCTTTATTCTGAGAACCAACATATCTCATAATTATGGATCCAGAACTTTCAAAAGAAATATTTCCATATACTTGAATGTGAGATGATAATCATAAGTCAATCGTCCAACCAATAATATATTAAACCAAGTCTCATAAGGGAAAGTCATAGTATGGCACATAAGGAAAATAAAACATTCAAAAGAGAAATCAAGCGCAAATTTAACACATAGTTTATGATCCATAAAATGATAACCATCTATTAACCTAGCCACATGTAGATGTTAAGGCTTATATACAGTGTAATCAAACATATGAAATGAAGTGTTAGAAATACATTATAATGTGCAAATTTAAATAAGATAGGGTTGCTATAGAATCAAGGACTTTGGAGTGGCCCTTTTCACTCTAACATTCATATGCAATATAGAGTCATAGGCCCTCAATGATTTATTGAAACAACAGAAAGAGACATGGTTTTTACATTACCACTGAATGAGAGACAAGTTCATCAAGAAAATACCGAAAGAAAATCTTTCAAATGAACTAAAGTCCAACAACACTTGTTAGAGCAACTCAGGATATGTCATATCGTTATTAAGAAAAATAAATTTGGACATCAAGACCATAGCAGTCATACTAAATCAAAGCCAAATGTGAAAAATGAAAACCTAAAGATAAATTTAAGGAGGGGTCGATATCATTTTACAAAAAATGATAGGGGACTCAGTTGGTCTACCAACAATACCCTTTTCAATATTTTTATATTATACAAATGTGAAGTCTAGGGATGTAGTATCTCTAGAGAATCCTAGAGAATTATAGAGTAGATTGAAACAAATTTTATAACTTAGAATATCAAACTTAAAGTCAATACACCCTATCATATCCTCTTAATTGAAGAAAATCCTACCCCAACTGAGTGCATGGCCATGATTAGATATGTAATATACAAAAATAAGATAAACAACATGGATGACAAGATGTTAAGTTTCCAACTTCTAGCTTTGATTTTCTCTTTACTTCTCCTAGTTTTGGCTTCACAATTTCAAAATATCTATTACAATACTAACCTTCCTAGCCTCATAAGTTATCAACCTATAGTGATATTGGAACACTTCTCTTAATGAATTATGAGAAAATAAATAAATTTTTAAAGAAATATAAGTAATCTCCTACATTTCTTAAAGTCCAATAGACCAAATTTAGACTCAATGGATGTTAATCATTATCATCATCATCAATAACTACTAAGACAATTGTCATACTCATTGTTTATTTGTAATATTCCAAAATAGGAAAAACATGAATATTGAACATAAAACTGGAAAATGCAGTAAACATCAACACATCAAAACATGAACAGATCATTGAGCCATTTTATTATATATGATAGCAGAAAATGAAGTACAAGATCTTGAGGAAAAGGCACTCAAGCTAGGCAATACAATCCTGAAATGACCCTATACATCAAGACATAAGAAACTGTTGCTACATAAACTGCTGGGAGGCCATGACTACGCAATCCTGCTAGAAATAACTACTATTGGAAACTAAGAATGCGTATATTTGCTAATGTAGTGCTCAGAAAATGTTGGGATCAGAGATCTGGGCTTTCTAGCACAATTCAAAGATAACCCAGGAAGGAATTCCGGAAATACCCAATATGTAAAATGCATCCCTAGGGGTGAATTACACTCTGCAGCTGGGTAACTGCTGGGAGATGGCTGATATGATGCGAAAATAGTTGATACTCCTCCCCACTAACTTTCTGGATGAAGGGCTACTCCCCTCACTAGAAAACAAGCTCAAAAACTTGGGTTATCAACCCTCCACTGAAACTGTCCTCCTAGATTATGCAATTCCTGAAGGAGACTGCGCTGTTGAAGGTGGCTGAAGATTGGCCTGATGCTAGATGATGGAATGATGCTCAACGGAACCTCTCCTGAGTGGTCACTCAAATTCCCTCGAGGATGAGAGTTGGATTTCCGCTCAAAAACATCCTTGTGCTAAACGGCGCAACAGACTCCGCTAAACAGCTGAAGCATGCAGAAAGTCATAAAATACCATACATAAAAAATATTCAAAATGCTCTCTATGGCTGCCATCCCCTTCCTTATATTCTTTTTGAGCCTCCTCCCCCTTGGCCCCACTCAATAATGATGCTACTCTCATGGAGACTTCCTCCCATTATGATTGCACTGTCCTCCAATATCTCCACTACCTCCATCACTGCATTGTTGATTTGGTCAACCTTGACCCCATCCACATCCATTGACCCCCTTTCACACCAAGGAGTGATTTATTCAACTAGATACACTGATCCACATTCAACTTAGAAGTGGTTGTATTCCTACTAAAGAGATTTATGGGTCCCTCTACCCTCTTATTCATCTATCTTATTGAAAAAAACAAAATTTAATATTCTAACTATCTAAAAGATAATTAGGAATATTACATTATTGGATCTATTTACAAAAGGATAAAAGTCCTATAACTTAATTAGTAGTATCCATAAATGTGGAATGTCTCAAATCCTATGTCAAATATGGTGTGAGATATTTTATGCCAAGGTCCATTATTAGCCTCAAAGGTTAGCTCAAACAATCATGGACCAGACGTGGGATCTCTCCCCTAGATTTGGGGAGGTCATGAGTTTGAGTCTCTTGATTCCCTATAGTTAGTGTCTATAATCAAGAATTGTATTTTTCCTTGTTGACCATCCATAGCTCATGGGGAAGTACTTAGAGAGTTTTTTGCAAGATGTTTTCCTTGAAATAAATGATACCAAAATCTAATGATAAAATTTTATATTCAGTTGAAATATTTTTACCTATTTTAAACATATTCTACTTTTATACATGGAGATAAAACTATCACCCTTAACATGGAGTAAACTTGTCAATTTATGAATTAGAAAACAATGTACCCATCATTTAATCCTTATATAAATTCCTTTTGAACCAGTTCATGTATATGTGTTCATTATAATTGATCTTGTTTATTATTGAACTAAATGTTACTTTATGTTGGAACAAGGTCCCCTAAAGCTGCGAATTTTGTACAATTTTGTATATTTTTGGTATTAATTAGTCTAACGCAGGGGTTTTGAGGTGGGTCAAAGCCCCGAAAGCATTGTAATGGGTCAAAGGGTAGACCAAGAGTTCGCAAACCACGGTTTGCGGACCAAAGGATAGCGTAGGCTGATTCGATATAAATAGATGAACATTTTGAGTCTAGAATTAGGAAAGAACTTGGATTGATGCTACGTGCGAATTGTTAGATCTGTTTTGGGTTGTTTTTGGTAAGGGCTCCTGCTGGCTGTGTGCATGGAGATCCTCCGTCCTGTTGTGTGCAGACCCTGATGGTTGTGTGCGCAGGCTGTATTTTGGATTGTAACTGGGTTTTTGGATGCTAATATATGCAGATATAGTTGAAGTATCTATGTGTTATCTATATCTGTTGTGTTACTGTTGATGCCAACCTTTGGAATCTGTTTGAAGCTGCGAATGCATCTGTGCTATCTGTTTATGTTGTGAATAAATCTATGTTATGGTATAAAGTATATATGTGATCTATTATAGATGTGTTTACAATAGTATGTGCAGGTAATTGCTGATACGCACGTGGATGCGAAGGTGTTGACTAGGTCTGTGCATGGTAATAACTCTATTTCGATTAATTGCGGATTATACTGTTAACAGACCTGTGAATAGACCTGTTTAGTGCGAATCCAAAAAGTTGTGAACACAGATCTGCTTGACTTACCTACTCTCTCTTAGGGTGCGGAAACATGGTTCCAGCACCCTCCCATACTGCTTCGGGTGAGATTTTGGCCTATGCAAGTGGGTCGCTACCGAAAGGGCCAGTAGTATAGGGGTTTTTTGGCAAACCTTAACCTCTAAACCTGGGTCAGGACCCCTCAAGCCAACAAATGGTTTTGTTGCCGGGACCGGGAGAATTTTGAGAGAGAGATCGGGTAATGCCAAGGGAAAATTGGAGACCTGAGAGGGTAGAAATTGAAGAGTGGTTTGAAAAACAGGTTCAGGAATTTGTTGTAAAAGAGAATCGCAGCACGAAATTGATGGGTGAGAAGTGGAAGAATAAGAGCATCTTCACTAAAGTCTACGAAATTTTCTTTGTAACATTTGTGAACGAGCTTCGGGAGTGGTTGGCGAGGCTCGTAGATTTCCAGACATGTTGGAAGGACGAGCGGGTCACGCAGTGGACTCCAGAGTTGATCAAGAAGTTGGAAAGAACTGATAATACCATCACCCATATGGTAGATCACTAGGTGGATAGCGTGTTGGGAGAATTTGTGACAGATTTCGCAGTCGATCAGTTCATGTCCTATTCTGAGGCAGAGCAGAGGTTCTTCAAGGTTTTCTAGGGTAAGTTTCTGAAAACACAACCTTCACACACAGCCAACAGGTTCCGCACACAGCAGGACTGAGGATCTCCATGCACACATCCAGTAGGAGTCCTTACCCAAAACAACCCAAAACAGATCTAACAATTTGCACATAGCATCAGTCCAAGTTCTTTCCTAATTCTAGACTCAAAATTTTCATCTATTTATATCAACTTAGCCTACGCTATCATGTGGTCCACAAACCGTGGTTTGCGGACTCTTGGTCTACCCTTTGACCCATTAAAATGCTTTCGGGGCTTTGACCCACCCCAAAACCCTTGCATTAGACTAATTAATACCAAAAATATACAAAATTGTACAAAATTCGCAGCTTTAGGGGACCCTGTTCCAACAGTCGAAGACGGAGACATTGATCATCCTGTTGCATTCTCTAGTAGGAAACTCTCTGGTGCGGAGTGCAACTACTCCACTACCGAGCGAGAGGGATCGGCCATGGTCTATGCATTGCAGAAATATCAGTATTATCTGCTAGGAGGGCACTTCAAAATGTTTACATATCACTCAGCTTTGGAGTACCTGATGAATAAGCCTGTGTTGAGGGGGGGGAATCTACTGATGGCTATTAATGTTTCAGGAATACGACTTTGAGATCATTGTCAAGGGAAGTTGAATGTTGGGCTGGACCACTTGTCCCGAATCGAAAGTGGTGAAGAACCGACCAACCTAGAAGAGGGATTTCCTGATGCACAATTGTTCGCTATTAAGGTAGTTGATGCGCACTTTTCCGACATCATTCAGTTCCTGACTACGGGCATGGCACCTGCGTAGTATTCAGTACAACATAAGAAATAGTTGGAAATCCGCGCAACATATTTCACCATCATCGCAGGGCATCTGTATAAGATGGGAGTTAACGAAGTGTTGCAAAGGTATTTTTTGTAGCATGAAAGGCACACTATCTTAGTAGAAGCTCACGAGGGCGTAGCAAGAGGTCACTACGTAGGGAAGGCAATGGCGCAAAACATCTTGCAAGCTGGGCTATGGTGGCCTACCCTGCATAGTGACTCTCACGACTATTGCAAAGCTTGCGATACTTTCCAATGAACAAGAAGGCCATCACGCAGAGATGAAATGCTCCTGCAACTGCAAATGACCCTGAAAGCCTTTGACAAGTGGGCCATTGACTTCGTGGGGCCTATCAACCCGCCAATGAAGAAGATAGGTGTGCGCTATATTATAACTACCACTGAATATGTAACCAGACGGGCTGAAGCACAAGCTATGAAGGATTGAACTGCAAATACCGTAGCGCACTTCATTTTGAGCAGATTCTGACTAGGTTTGGATGTCTAAAGATCTTAATGAGTGATAGAGGTACACACTTTGTTAATGAAACAATACAGGCCTTGACTGAATAATTTCGGATCCATCATGCGAAAAGCACTCTGTATCATCCACAGGCCAACAGAGCGGTAGAAGATTTTAATAAAATCTTGGAGCAAGCACTGACTAAGGTCTGTAACACCAATCACAGCGACTGGGACGTGTGCATCACTTCTGTTCTTTGGGCCTATCGAACCACCTACAATAAGTTGATAGGGAAAACACCGTTTAGGATGGTCTATGGCAAGGAGGCCATTATGCCCATGGAGTATATTGCTCCTAGTATGTGCATCGCAACTTTTACGAATATGGCAGAGCCTAATATCATGGAGGAATGTTTAGCACAACTCATGGATTTGGAGGAAGATCGTTTCATTGCTAATTTTCACCAGCAGGTTCAAAAGGCTCAGGATAAGGCATGGCATGATCGACATATTCGGCAAAAGCCATTTACGTAGGGAGAATTGGTCTTGTTGTATGATAGCCAATTTTTGAAACACCCTAGGAAGTTCCGTTAGCACTGGCTCTGTCCATATATGGTAAAAGACATCATTGATGGAGGAGCGGTCCGGTTAGCTACGCTGCGTGGTGATATGGTACCAGGATATGTCAATGGTAGCCGGCTCAAACCATATCGTATCAAATGACTATATGGCTAGAGTAGCTGTATAAGGCAGGGTATGCCCACCAGGGAAGGTAAGGGCAGGAAGGACCATTTTACGCGTAGGGAGCGCAGGGGTGTGTTCGAAGCGCAGAAGGTGCACTGGAAGCACATAGGTGTGCTAGGAAGGCAGGAGGTACACTCGGAGCGCAGGGGTGCACTGGGCGCACATGCGGTGCGAAAACTAGCCGTTGGAACAGTAAAACTAGGTAAAAAGAAAATTTTACCGTTGAAAGGAGCGGTCGGCCGGCAATTAATGTGGCGATTTCCAAAGATTTTTTACCGTTTACTTGATGGTAAGTTCCGGATAAGGTTCACCCACTCGTTGGTCGTTCGCCAAGCCTATAAAAGCAGAGAGAGGGTTCTGTGTATCTTGAGCAGTTTGTGTTTGGTACGATTTTGAGCCTATTGTACCTTGTTGATGTCTGAGTGTGCTTCCCCCTTAGATAGTAGCCACCCCGAGTTCATTTTTCGCACCAGAATGACTGTAACCAATCCCGCCGAATCATCCCAACCTGTGACCTCGACGGAGCAAGAATCCGAGGAAGTAATGGAAGTCGAACCAGAATTTGAAGAAGTTATATCCACACCGAGCCAAGCAAAGAAGAAGGGGAAAGAAAAAGCGCAAGGGTCAGGGAAACCCGCAAAATGGGTTGGGGTGAATCCTCACACTTCCTCTCAAAATTTGAAGTCCCCGCGGGCGGCGGCCCAGGCAAGCGCGCCTAACCATGTAAGGAGACATCTCTCTACTCATGAAAAGGCCTAGATAGTTGAACCAATCAATTGGCTACTGCCCTTTATTCAGCCTCACAGGCCCTCGACACGCATGCCAAAGAATATTGATGGCCTGTGCACATATCTGCAGATGCCATTGACTCTGGGGGAGGTCCCCATCATTGGAGAACCCTTTGAAAAACTCCACAAGGTAAAATTCGATGACCACGAACTGGCCAGTTTGGAGGCCTTCCCTAAATTGGCGTTGGAGCTATACCTCGATAGGGTATTGGAAGATGACGGGATAAATATAGTCCCCATGTGCTGGGTGCATGGATTGGCTAGTTCCGGGCTCTTAAACCTGCTACGGATGCCACATTTTTGCCACTACAATATCACAGATCGACTTCTGCACCAGCTTCTTGCCCTAGTCCACGATGGCTGCTTGTGGATCTGGGATCGCATCCCCATTGATGTCGCGCTGATTCACCGAATTACTGGTCTCCCCATGGAAGGGCCAGACCCTATGCTGCGTTTTGGAAAAATATGTGAGCAAAATATCGCCGAGTAGGTACGCAAGGACTACCATGTGGAACGAAACACTCAGGGCTTCATGATCAGCACAATCAGTGACCTTGGTACGCAAATGGGTACCCTACTTCTGGCAGGCAAGCTAATGCGCAAATTCCAGGCTACCACCGTCCCAACGTACGTGATTTAGTTGGCAGGGCGATGACAAAAGGGGGTCTGTTTCAATTGGTCGTAGTTCCTATGCAAGAAATTTATGGAGAATGTCCACGAAGCTCAGGATCAGGGTCGAGCATTCTACTGCTCCTGGCTATTCCTTCTCATCGCGTTGGTAGCATGGGAAGCCCCTGAGGACTCAGTCCTCCCAGAACTCACCCCAGATATGTGTGAGGGGGCAAGATATGCGAACTTATGGGACTCAAAGGACGCGCAGCACATTGAGGACAATCAAGTCTTCTGGGTCCTCTTTCAAAGTGGGCTCACTGCAGCTATCAATTCCTAGCCATGCTTGTCGCCAACCGTGTATGATAAGTATAAAAGCATCACAACGTTCCAGGTAACTATGCATAATGTAAAAATCTGAGGCCGCAAGGATCCAACATGGGTTTCGCTCCCCTACATGGTTGTCAATGAAGAGATTGACTGTTTGGTTATGCAATGGCCTCCACACTAGAATATGGGCTTCAAATTAGGTGCGAAGGTTACCCTGCCCGGCACCACCAAAAAAACCAGAGGACAGAGAAAAAGTACTGGGAAGGGCGTGAAACCAGCATCACAGAAGGGTTCGCAGCAGGGTAAAATTATGGGGAAGGGCACCGAAACGATATCACAGAAGGATTCGGAGCAAGATCTTGGTGCAAGTGGTCAGGATGCAGGAGGCGCTAAATCCCCTCGAGGAACAAAGTGAACTGGTGACCCTACTAAAGGGCCACGAAAGAAGTAGCACTCTCAACGACCAGAACGTGACGAAGGCGTTACGCTGACAGAAGGGGACCTCGAGCAAATCGCAGACGCGGTCACTTTGGCTGTAGAAGACAAATGACTGGCTCTGGAAGAGCAGTAGAAAGCCATGGTCGACACCCTCCAAGCCGAGCTCTGGACTCTGCAATTAAAGACTGACACCTTGCAGACGAGTATGATCCAGGTCAGATCAGCCCCAGCAACAAGCAGCACAGTGATCAATAAGCCAGAAAGCTGCCTTTGCCCTCTCCCTAGCATAACCCTCATACTGAGTCCAGGCCTACGCGGAGGTACAGTTGGATCTCACCTTCTTGCCACATGAACTGTTGCAGCTTCTTCACGCATCCCTATTTGAAGAAATTCAACACAGGGATCGTCAAGTGCACAAGAATATCAGTACAACTGAGCAGATAATTGAAGAAAAAACCGTTGAAGCATCCCAGGCATAGGTTGTCTGTACCCTTGTTGCCGCACAGCAAACAGAGCTGGAGCACCTAATTAGTAGGCTCTACACGGACGTTACCGAAGATATCCTGGCTACTGCCACCCCCCAGGCCAAGATTGAGGGGTTGGTCACAGTGCTGAAGGCTTCAAGGACCGAGATCCAAGCAGTCAAGACACAGATGGAACAACAGATTGTGGACCTGCAGGCCAAATTCCAGCTAGAGACATCATCGGAGGTAAGAGCCCAGCGAGCTGCGTTGGTTACAGAAGCTACTAATGTTATTACAAGTCAGATCGCTCAGGGTGCCGAGCTGTTGGAAACAGCTATGCAGTTATGGACCAAGGTATAGCACGACCCTCTCCTACATGAAATCAACCAGGACCTGTGCCAGAAGGAAGAAGTGTTTGAGCATCTGGAAGCCACTATGCCTACTCTGGTTCCTGCTCAACGATTGGCACGACTGCGTACCAGCCACACCCTTCGGGATGACATTAATGAACTCTGCCAGAAGAAGAAGGCTCTCAGTGACCGCCTTAAGCCTTGGGTTGATGAAGCCCTCAAGCTCTCTCAGGACGTTGATGTCGTCATTAAATAACTGAACCAGACTTTGGAGAGCGTCACCGCTGCGACAAAAGGACCAACTTCGCAGAAGTTGGTGGATATTGCTCAGAACACTGTTGCGCAAAGTGAAGGAGTGCTACCCCCACTGGTTGAGGCGATCAGGCTACTGCAGGCGCAGGTGGAGACCCCACGACCACAGTGACTCAGGACGAGTCACAAGATTGTGTTGGAGGACTGTTGGAACAGGGTCCCCTAAAGGTGCGAATTTTGTACAATTTTGTATATTTTTGGTATTAATTAGTCTAACCCAGGGGTTTTGGGGCGGGTCAAAGCCCTGAAAGCATTGTAATGGGTCAAAGGGTAGACCAAGAGTCTGCAAACCACGGTTTGCGGACCACAGGATAGCGTAGGCTAAGTCGATATAATAGATGAACATTTTGAGTCTAGAATTAGGAAAGAACTTGGACTAATGCTACATGCATATTGTTAGATCTGTTTTGGGTTGTTTTCAGTAAGGACTCCTGCTGGCTGTGTGCGCGGAGATCCTCAGTCCTGTTGTGTGCGGACCCTGCTTGTTGTATGCGCAGGCTGTGTTTTGGATTGTAACTGGGTTTATGGATGCTAATATATGTCGATACAGTTGAAGTATCTCTGTGTTATCTAGATCTATTGTGTTACTATTGATGCGAACCTTGGGAATATGTTTGAAGCTGCGAATTCATTTGTGCTATCTGTTTATGCTGCAAATATAGTTGTGTTATGGTATAAAGTATATATGTGATCTGTTATAGATGTGTTTATGATCGTATGTGCTGGTAATTGCTGATACGCACGTGGATGCAAAGGTACTGACTAGGTCTGTGCATGGTAATAACTCTGTTTTGATTAATTGTGAATTATATTGTTAACAAACCTGCGAATAGACCTGTTCAGTGCGAATCCGAGAAGTTGTGAACACAGATCTGCTTAACTTACCTACTCTCTCTTAGGGTGCGGAAACCTGGTTCCAGCACCCTCCCATACTGCTTCAGGTGAAACTTTGGCCTGCGCAAGTGGGTCACTGCCAAAAGGGCCAGTAGTATAGGGGTTTGTTAGCAAACCTTAACCTCTAAACCTGGATCAAGACCCCTCCAGCCAACACTTTCTCAAATATTTGTTAATGTTTTGATTTTACACTATTCCACTTTAATGATACTTTATATTCACGACTTCAAAAAAAAAAAACTAAAATTAATAATCTATTCATTTATGTCAAAGTAAATTGAACTGATATTAAAATATTGAAACTCATGATTTTTTTAATAGTTAAAAATGAACATCAGTCCGACTCTAATAACTAAAAATATGTATTTTTTCTTTAAAATTATAAATTTAACTAAAAAAAAATAAAGCAGGTACATTTACAACAATTAAATAGTCAAATGCTTATCTAATTAAAAAAATTCAAATCAAATTGTTATAATAAATATAAACTTGTAAATAATTTAATATTAATTCAACTGATATATATATTAAATGATATATAGACAATCTAGATATTAAATGGACTTTATCTACCCACCTCATGGGGCTTTTACATTAGGAAGCATCAAATTTGTGTACCATAAATGATGCCAAAAAAATATTTGTGTTTTAGAACAAGGTGGAATGTATCTTGTGGTTACATCATTTTGGGAAAATTAAAAGTATAATATAGATATAATTTCTTCAAGAAGTTGGATGCTTGAGATGCACGCCAAATCTCTTATTCTTCCATGGGTGGCACTAATTACAATTTTTAAAAAATTATATGGGAAAGCTCTACCTAACGAGTTTACCAATCACTGAGAAAAAGTGAGGTGAAGAGGGTAGGAGAGACATGTTTGCTATACTTAACACCTAGTTTACCAACACGTGTATTATGAAAAGAGATTAACATTCTGTGGCCCCACTTAACGTGTATGTCTCATCAACCCCTTTTGCTTTAATGTCTCCTTAACTTCAACAATTATACAAATATCTCTAGTCGTTGGAAATTTTTTAATATCCAAATTTCAATTTAAAAGTATAAAATATTTTGCTATCTTCTTTTTATTGTTATATTAAAAACATTTGATAATTTTTTTTGATAATGATAATGGTGATAATTAATTTTTATTTAAATTAAAATTAGTTTATTAAATTTTAATATATATGAGAGATTGTTTGAATTTCTGTATTTAATCAAAAATATTAAAAAAAGTATTACAAGGTTATCAAATTTTTAATGAGTTAAAAAGTTAAGGTTAGTATTCTCATAAATCTTTTGAAATTGAGTTTTATTTGGGTATATATAAAGTATTTTAAGAGAAAACATTTTTCTACTATTTTAGTGTTACAATTATAAAGATCACATATTCTTTCATCCGACATCATTTTGGGCATTGTTCAATGCCTAGTTTCAGTATGGAGCTCCTGAGTATCTGATTCAAAAAGTGTCTTGATGATGGATCCCCGTTGGGATTCGAAACGTCGACACTCGTTCTCTAGCACTGTGGATAATCCGGAAAGCTCCTTAAAAAATGATCACCACATGAGTTTGAAAACCAAAATATCTATTCTTATTTTAGAGATGTTGATTTTCTTCTTTACACTAGTCAAAACAAAGAGATAATTTATCACACCACAATTTCCTCTTAAAGTTAGATGTATTAATAATTTTTAACTCGCACACAATTGAAACCGGCCTGGATTCATCTTAACTCTGGATCTATCAAGCGTTGAGAGGGATCAAATCTCTCGAGGTGCAAACCTATTTTTTGAGTGCAAAACTTGAGGAAAGGTTTGCACCTCGGGAGATTTGACCCCTCTCTGCGCTTGATAGATCTGGAGTTAAGATGGATCTAGGCTGGTTTCAGTCATGTGTGGCCAAGGAAAATCTATCAATAATTTGAGTAACATATGATTAATTTTATCAATAATATGTAAATACATCTAATAATAATATAACTCTTTTAAATATGGTAAATAAATTTTAATTTTAAATATGCTTAGTTACCTTAGTTTGTTGAGATGATAAATATTGTAAAATAACTTTAATGGTGAAAATGATGAAATAAATTTTTTGAATGTAAAGTGGCACTGTAATAATATTGAATGATAGAAAATATGAATAATAAGAATGTAGACAATCACAAATAGTCTTCATTGTAATCAATCTCAAACTATTTTCTTCTACTATTCTTATTGTCACGCTTGTTAGTTTTGTCATCTTTTCATATCAATTATATGAAAAGGACAGTTGAAATCGTAAACCATTTAAATATTTAGCTCGAGCTATTGTATTAAAAATCATACCTTGTCTCTCTTGCTCTCCAATATTTATAAGTTTAATTACTATAACACAAAAATCAATGCACACTATCAATCCACTGAATTTAAGTTTAATGTACCATCATACATCCAAATGCATCAAATCGGAAATCAACATATACACTTAAATCAATGCATCTAATGCAAGAAATCAAATAAGATTAGAAAACAACATCTACGCTAAAAATCAATGCATCTAATGCAAGAAATCAAATAAGATTAGAAAACAACATCTACGCTAAAAATCAATGCATCTAATGCAAGTAATCAAATAGGATTAGAAATCAACATCTATACTCAAATCAATGCATCTAGTGCAAGTAAGCAAATAGGATTAGAAAACAAACATCTACACTGAAATAATGCATCTAGTGCAAACAATAAAATAAGATTATAAATCACCATCAACACTAAAATCAATGCATTTAGTGCAAGCAATCAAATGGTATTCGAAATAACCTATATTGAAATCAATGCATCTAGTGTAAGAAATCAAATATAATTGGAAATCAACATCTACATTAAAATTAATGCATCTAGTGTAAGTAATCAAATAGGATTAGAAATCACAACCTACACTGAAATCAATGCATTTAGTGCAAGAAATCAAACAGGATTTGAAATCATCTACATTGAAATCAATGCATCTAGTGCAAGTATTCAAATATCATTAGAAATCAACATCTACACTAAAAACAATGCATCTAGTGCAAACAATCAAATAGGATTAGAAATCACCATCTACAATGAAATAAATGCATCTATTGCAATAAGTCTTTTTCCCTTTCTCCCTCCTCCATATATATCTATATTTCAGTCCATCTCTCCTTATTTGTTTCTTTATCTCACACCCCCCCAAACACACATGCTCTTTCACTCCATATCTATCAATCTCGTTGTCTCTCCTTCCATGTCTCCATCTATATCTTCTTTCTCTTCACCTTCCATATATATCTCTATCTCCCTATATCAACCCCAAAACATACTCTCTCTCTCTCTCTTCCCTCCTGCTATCCTCTCTCTCCATATTCCTTATCACTCCCTCTCTCCCTCTCTCCACCTTTCACTCTATATGTATTTTTTTTTACCTCCCTCTCTGTCCCCTCCATCTCCATCTATCTTTCCCTATCTCTCTCCACTCTCTCTCTCCCATTCTTTCCCACCTCCTTCTCTCTCTCTCTCTCTCTTCCAACTTTGTTATTATATGCCTCTCTCTCTCTCCTTCTCTCCTTCTCTCCCCCCTTCTCTCCATATCTCCTTATTTATCTCTTTATCTCATTATCTCACCCCCAAACATACACACTCTCTCTCCATCTCTCCATTCTCACCCCCTCTCTCTCTCTCCATGTCTCATTCTCTATGTCTTTCTTCTTCCCTCCCTCTTTCCCCATCCAGCTCCATCTCTTTATCCCTCTCCTCTCTCCCTTTCCAACTCCATGTCTCTATCCCTCCCTGTCTCCCCCTCTCTCTCAAGTCCCCTCTCTTTTCCTTCCTCTCTCTCCCTTTCTCTCCTACCTACCTCTCTCTTCCCCCATCACTCTCTCTTTCCCCTACAATCCACTATCTTCCCCCATCACTCTCTTCCTCTCTCTCTTCCTTCCTCTCTCTCCCTTTCTCTCCTACCTCCCTCTATCTTCCCCCACCTCCTCTCTGTGACAGCTGAATTTTGTATTAACTAGTTCTTAACTAATAACATGACATTCTAGTTAGTACTTTAAGATAAGACTGAATCATTTATTGTTTTTTTGGAAAATTTGATTTTGCTGCTATGAAAAATAAAATTAGTTACGGAAAAGTAGTTCCATAATGTTGGGTATGTGTTATATTCTTTCCATGACTAATCACGCGCGGGGGGGTAAGAGGGGGGCGATAGCCCCCCCTGTCAGGGTCCGGGGCAGCGCCTCGGCAAAATTTTTTTGGTCCTTAATTTGCAGTGGGTGGTCCCCGCCCATGGTTTTGTGCATGGTTTTGCACATGGTTTTGGGGTACGATGGTTTTCTGCCCCTGGTATTTTTGTAGATCTAGTCAAGGGAACTATGGTTATGTTCTAATCCAGGGTTTATGTATGCTTCGGCATGTATATATATGTGTTTTAACACTAAAAGGAATATAATGAAAAATCAAGCTGGTCGTCCCAATTTGGGATCCAGGGGAAAAATATCTGTGTTTATCTGTTTTATGTTTTATGCTCTCGCTATTATTTATTTTTTGTTATAAGATTCATGTGTAGATAAATTTTGTTCAGGGTTAAAACCTACACATAAAAAGTTTAAAAAAAAAACTAATGGTAAAATTATGCCTAGAACTGAGAGGTGGTTGGATAGTTTGAATAGTTACCTGCTCCTCGGAGGATATAAGGCATATCCCAGTGAGGAATAGGGGTTCTGATCATGAAGAAAGGAAGAGAGTGAGGAATTTTCTGACCTGGTAGAGACCAGTGGAAATCACTCAGCATTCCTGAGAATAACTGGTACTGACTGGACTTGGAGTCCTGAGGTCACAACAGAAATATGTTAACCTGTACCTCTTGTTGGTTGGGTGGACATCATCAGTGGAATTGCACATTTAGATTAGTAACTATGCATTTTCTGTAGATTTAACAGGAATGAATATATATGTGTGTGTGTGTGTGTGTGTGTGTGTGTATAGGTATATGATTCTGTTGGATTCAAGAACAACAAATGTAATAAGGACAAAAGTTTTGGAAAGGAGTGAATCCTATAAATGTTTATGGTTCAACAAGATATTTATGAGTTCTGTAATTTTAAATATGAACCTAAGCTCGTAAATCCAAGACTGTAGGTAGGAAATTTTTTTTTTAAGAGAAAAACTGTGCAAGGCCATCCTTAGGGAAAAGCAACAAATAACAATGTTTTCTTATTTCCAAAAAAAGAAGAACAGTAAATTGCTTAGATTTTTTACCTTGCAATGAGTTAATTTTGTTAAGGTCTCGTAAACAGAAAATGACGAGTGAAATATTGTAATAAGATGTTGAATATACGTGATAAATAGTAAAAATTATAAACAAATGGTTGAACTACATAACTCTGTCATTTCAAACTATTGCAGAGTGAACTGTCGATTCTAGGGAAGAGGTGAAACCCCAACCCAAAACTCATCGTTCCTCAAAACTATTTACACTCAGAAAAGAACTGGAGTGGCCTGGTCACTCAAACAAAGAAGATAAATATTCCATGCCAGTAAACTTAGAATAATATCATAAACAATTAAGCCAAGTTAATATTATCGTTACTAGAAGATTGTGTTGCACACACATAAACATCTACAGATTAAATGGAAGAAAACCCATGATTCTTTATGAAGAAATACTACGTAAAAGTAAAATGTAAGGGCCGGCCAGAGGCTCGCTATTAATTTTAACATTCAGAAGCACGAAACTCATATAACGAGAGGATAATTCGAGAGGAAAATATTCGAACCAAACCAAGCACGAAATCTTTCAATAATAAATTTATAGTTACTGTAACGAGTAGACAGTATTTGAACCAAACCAAGCAAGAAATCGTTCAATAATAAATTTATAATTACTGTAACGAGAAGACAGTTTTTGAACCAAACCGAGTAAGAAATTCTTAAATAAATTCTAATTCATTAATTAAAGTGAGAAACCTTGTAGAGCACAGTTCGACCAGGGATTAGGCAAGTGCAGAACTAACACTCTTTGGACGTTGTATAATACATAACTGTAGTTTGGGGAATCCATCGGAAACCAAAAGGGTCTGGCTCGAAGGAAACCCTTATGAGAAAATAACAGTGAAAATGAAACAAAATATAACTGCATTATTAACCACAAAACTCCTCAAGGAGAAAACACCTATGGCTCTCATGGACCAGTCGAGAACTCTATGAGTATTTGTTTGGCCCTGTAAACTTGAAGGTGTATAACAAGTAACGATAGAATAAAATGCAGGAGAGGAGGAAGAAGTCCTTGCGGACAAGTGTATGTCATATGAACACCTGGAGGGCAGCACGCTAACTATTAGCTGGAGGAGCAAATTCACCATGAAGGAAGGTTAAGAGACAAATTCACTTCCGGATAGGAACATACCTGCAATAACCACAACCAAATCAATAAGGCTTGGCACAATGAATTAAAAGACTCTTAGTTTGACTGAAAAACGAAAATAAGAAATTCGACAAGATGGTTACCTGAGCAGGTGTACCAACAGTGTTGCTGAACGCCAAACTAGAATAGTGAAAGGTCGGAAGGGGAAAATTTGGAAGTTAGAACCTGGTAAAATAACCCAATAATTCAAGGGTCAAAACAATATTAACAAATGGGAAAATAACTGGAACTGAATAAGAATACATTACCTGTGGTAGTGAAAAGACGGATTGAAGCTGGGTTGGCCCGGCATCCCTCGCAATGAGTAGCCATGGTCGATAGCTTCTTCATTTGAGGCAGAAGGACTTCCTTTTCTCGAGCCATAGCCATGGGCGGATACCCTCACCAGTTCCATGGTTAACTGGCTGTGAAAACTATTTGGAAAAACTCGTTAACAAAAACCCTAAGTAGGTAGCAGACCTCCCATTCATCGCACAGGCAGAGGAGAAATGGGTTGAAACGGTTAGGGTTGCGGGGTAATACCCGGAAATTCCCACCGAAACCCTTCGTCGTTAATCTTCGATGGAATCGGACGGCAATTAGAAGGGGCAGATGGCCCATTGAAAACCCAAGAAGAGATCTCAGATTCGCACAATTGGCATAGGTAATGAATCGCTAGGTAATTTCAGAGATCGCCAGTACAAAACAGAAATCAAGGGATACATAAAATAAATGCGTTGAGATATCAAAGTTATAAATCCAAGCTATAAAGTAAATGCGTTGAGATATCAAATTTAGAAATCCAAGTTAATTTATATAGTTAGGTATCATATAAATCGAATGGTGTAAGTTTAAAAAACAGAGAATCTACCATATCATCCGAAGTGTAATTATAAAATGCGGAAATCGAAATCCATAAATACAGAATTAGTACCGTGCTAATAAAGTTGGAAATGTATAAGTTTTTTATGCTATGTTGTTTTTACCATAAGGTAAGAATTTTTTTTATTATTATTTTTTTTTAATGTTCGTATAGTATGAGCATTACAAGTGGTATTAGAGTAGAGTTCGCACGCTAGGACCTTAGGGTCACCTAACAAGTTTAAAATGTGTG
Organism: Pinus albicaulis; assembly: GCA_034641835.2. Lineage (NCBI taxonomy): Eukaryota > Viridiplantae > Streptophyta > Pinopsida > Pinales > Pinaceae > Pinus > Pinus albicaulis. Next base: position 35,341,873 of record CM076573.1, read on the forward strand.
TATACTTATGCACAAAAAATAAGTAGAACTGCAAAGGACAATATGAGAAGGGGATCAACACAACAAACACCTCGGAATACTGGGGAACCTACACCTCAAGCACAACCAAAAATGAACCCCATATGTGGATTCAATTGAGTGTAGATCAACACCAGTAGACTAGTAGACTACTGGAGGAACAATAACAGCAGACCAGCATATTGTTAAGTACTGTGTAGAATTTGCAGGAGGAAATGGTCCGTGTGAGAAGTGACAATGAATGTTTGATGCAGGAACATGAAAGGATACTTAAGAGCCTTTTTGACAAGAATAATCAAGGGGTGTTACAACCCAGTCCCGATCGAGGTATGCAAGAAGATAATGAACGAAAAACCAAGGACCAAACCATAGAAATAATGGGCAGGAGCCCTTCACAGCGAAGCAACAAGAACAGGAACTATAACGAAGCAGAATCTGGTAATGTGTCAGATCAGTAGGAAGTTAAGAAGCAAAAAGTGGAGCTTCAAGGTGAGTTTCGAAAAATAAAACCACCTACATTCAATGGAGAAGCCGAGGAAGTGGCAGAGACTTGGTTGATAAATATGAATAAGTGATTTCAAGTGTATGAGTACAACAACAATCTTAAATCCAGATTGGCCATATATCAGTTGAGAGAAAAAGCCACTTTATGGTGGGAGGAGGTAAAGAATGTTCACAACATTGAAGATTAAGATGTTACATGGGAATCATTCCAACAATACTTTAAAGATAAGTATTTGACAGAACGTTCTTATGACAAAAAATGCAGAGAATTCCATGACTTGAAGTTGGGTCAGATGACTATGGACGAGTATATTACCAAGTTCACCTCCCTATTAAGATATGTTCCATATCTTAAAGATGAAAAGGCTAAGGTTCAAAGGTTTGTGAGTAGTTTGCCAATGCACATGAAGGAACGAATTTAATTTTTAAATCTTAGGACCATGGATGAAGAAATTCATAAGGCCAAGAGGTGCTACCAGCAATCCAAGGCAAAAGGGGAAGTGGGTAAAATTTGGCAGCAAAGAAAAGGACAGAAAAATAGTTCAAACTTCAAGGGTGCCAGAAGTAATAATTTTAAGAACTCTGTACAAAATTCTGTAGGCAAGAAGTTTGGCAGAAATCATCAGAGAACCCGATGGCCTGCTGAAGAGAGGCCTATAGAGGCTTCTAGCAAACCTAAGCAAGGGCAAGTAACCAAACCGCCTCTGCAATGTTGGGGGTGTGGTGAGGCGCATTATTATAAAAATTTCCCACAGCGAGGGAGAAATGAAACAGTTGCAAATTTTTAGGAGGCCTCTATAGTAGGAGATGTGGCTCGAAACATACCTCAAATCAACGCAGCATTTGAGGATTGACAGGCAGATTATCAGCCAGCATTGATAGAGTTGGAAGGTAAGTTACTATCTCAGTATATTTCTATTTTGGTTGACCCAGGTGCAAGTTTAAGTTATATAAACCCCAAAATAGTAGAAGTATGTAGATTAAAAGGTCAAAAATTCAAAAATCCTTGGCTGGTATAGCTAGCCACAGGAGAAAAAAGAAAATTAAGTGCCAAAATTCCAAACTGCACATTGGAAATTGCAGACCAGCAGTTAAACGTGGACCTGAATATACTTCCATTAGGGTCCTATGATGTTTTGTTGGGTATGGATTGGCTAGAGAAGCATTGGACTTTGGTGGACTATAAATAAAAGGTTATTTACTACAGAATGCAAGATGGAACACACAAAGAGATCCAGAGAATCAAGAAACCATTAAGGTTTCATCCTATTACAACGTCTCAAATGAATAAATGCATGAGGAAGGGATAAATGCATGAGGAAGGGATGTCAGATTTATGCTATCCAGGTAGGATATGCCAATTCCAAAGAGAAGTCCCCTATGGTGGAGAAAATATCTGTGGTACAATACTTCAAGGATGTGTTTCCAGATGAGGTACCCAGATTACCCCCAAGAAGAGATATTGATTTCACCATAGAGCTAATGCAAGGAGAATCACCAGTTTCGAGGGCTCCTTACAGAATGAGTGTGCCAGAATTAACTGAATTAACAAGAGTTGTTGGACAAAGGATACATTTGTCAGAGTGTGTCCCCTTGGGGAGCACCTATGATGTTCGTAAAGAAGAAAGACAGAACCATGAGGATGTGTATGGATTATAGATAGCTTAATAAATTGACAGTTAAGAATAAGTATCCTTTACCGCGGATTGACGATCTGTTTGATCAGGTGAAAGGGGCCACAATATTCTCAAAAATAGACTTAAGGTCTGGATACCACCAGATCCAGATCAAGGATGAAGATATTCATAAGACTTCTTTCCATACTAGGTATGCGCATTATGAGTTTGTGGTGCTACCCTTCGGGTTGACAAATGCGCCAGCAAAATTTATGAGGTTAATGCATGGTATATTTCACCCCTTCTTGGATAACTTTGTACTGATTTTTATTGATGATATTTTAATCTATTCTAAGATTCAGGAAGAACATAAGGAGCATCTAAGAATAGTATTGGAAATGTTAAGGAAACACCAGTTGTACGCTAAGTTCAGCAAATGTGATTTATTCAAAACAGAAATCCAGTACTTAGGCCATGTTATTTCAGCAAAAGGGATTATTGTTGATCCATAGAAAATTAAGACAATCATGGAATGGCGAGTTCCCCAAAATGTGGCGGATATCCGATCCTTTATGGGATTGGTGGGATACTACAGAAGATTCATTGAAGGGTTCTCCAGAATTTTCTTTCCAATTACCTCTTTGCAGAGAAATGGAAAAGTCTTTAAGTGGACTAATGAGTGCTAGATCATCTTCGAAAATTTAAAGCATCTGTTGACCATTGCACCAATGTTGAGGGTAGCTAACCCCAACAAAGAATTTGAGGTTTGTACATATGCTTGTAAGGAGGGATTTGGGGTAGTTTTATCTCAGGAAGGAAAGGTAGTGGCCTATGAGTCAAGAAAGTTAAAATATCATGAGCAGATATATTCAGCCTATGATCTGGAGTTAAAATTGGTGGTACATGCAGGCTGGGTATGGAGAGACTACTTGCTGGGAAAGAAGTTTATACTAAATACTGATCATAGTAGCCTAACCAGTTACTTAAAACAAGCTAATTTAAACTCCCGACAGGAAATATGGAATGCATTCCTAAGTGATTTTGATATGGACATTCAGCACGTGAAGGGTAAGGAAAACCGCGTGGCGGATGCTTTAAGTAGAAAACTGCATTGTGTTTATGAGCTTTACTATAATCAGTTTGAATGCAAATTTTTAGATCAAGTGAAAGAGGAAGCACAGAAGGATCTTGAATATCAATTCCTATGGCAGCAAATGGAAGATGCCAAAAAGCAAGGAAACACTTCTGAATATGGAGTTAGTAAAGAACAAATTCTAACCTTTAGAGGAAATATTTATATACCAAACCGTGTGGATCTAAAGGAGCTAATCATGAATGAGTATCATCTAAGTAATTATGCAGGACACCCAGGATACCAAAAGATGTTAAATTCAATTAGAAAAATATATTTCTAGCCTGGTATGTGTAGAAACATTGCTAAATACTTAAACAAATGTTTAGAGTGTCAACAGGTCAAGGTGGAGCATCGACATCCAGCCAGATTGTTGCAGCCCATACCAGTACTTGAATGGAAATGGGAGGTCATATCCCTAGATTTCATTATGGTTTTGCCATGATTGAAGAGGCACAATGACTCTATTATGGTGGTGATTGATAGGTTGAGTAATTCTACACATTTTATACTTGTACATTCTACTTACAAGACTATACAGATAGCAGATATTTTTATGAGAGAAATTTTCAGACTGCACGACATTCCGAAAAATGTTATTTTAGACAAAGATGTGAAGTTTACTTCAACATTTTGGAAAACTTTGTTTACAGGTCTGGGAACCCAAATAAATTTTACCATTGCTTATCATCCCTAGACGGATGGACAAACTGAACGAGTAAATCAGGTTTTGGAAGACATGATGTGCATGTATGTGATGCAGCAGCCAACAAAATGGGAAGATTTTTTACACCTAGTCAAATTTGCTTACAACAATGGTTATCAGGAGTCCCTTAAGATGAGTCCTTTCGAAGCTTTATATGGGCGGAAATGCCGCACTCCCATAAATTGGAGCAGCCCCGAAATGAAACTAATTTTGGGACCAGAAATGCTGGCTGAGATGGAATCATAGGTAAGAAAGATCAGGCAAAACCTGAAAGCTGCACAAGATCTGCAAAATATTTACGCGGATAAGAAAAGGACTTATCGAGAATTCAAGTTGGGTGATCATGTGTATGTGAGGATCAAACCAAAGAAGAGCACCTTTCGATGGGCATCTTGCACCAAGTTGGCTCCCAGGTTCTGTGGACCCTTCCAAATATTGGAAAGGGTAGGACCTGTAGCATATCGATTAGCCTTACCCAGCCACATTCAGGTGCACAATGTGTTTCATGTGTCCCTGCTAAAGCAATATGTACATGATCTGAAGCATGTAATCCATTGGCAGAAAATTCAGGTAGGATAGAATTAGAAAATTCCTAAGGTGAAGAATAATGTTTATGTGAATTTAACAGAAAAAATTGTTGTTTGCAAGTAGATCCAGACGACGAGTTTCTGGTCGAGCCTCAATGCATACTCGACAGGAGAGAAATTATGCTTCGGAAGCAATTCATCACCCAGGTTAAAGTGCAATGGAAGCACTTCATCTCAGATGAGGCTACTTGGGAAGACGAGGGATTCATACGTGAGGCTTACCTAGAGTTATTTCTTGAGCTGGAGTGAAACATCGAGGATGGTGTTACTTCTAGGGGGGGAAGTTATGACAGCTGAATTTGGTATTAACTAGTTTTTAACTAATAACATGACATTCTAGTTATTACTTTAAGATAAGACTGAAACATTTATTGTTTTTCTAGAAAAATTTATTTTGTTGTTATGAAAAATAAAATTAGTTATGGAAAAGTAGTTCCATAAAAAGTAAAAAAAAAAATACTGATGGTAAAAATATTCCAAGAATTGAGAGGTGGTTGGACAGTTTGAATGATTACCTACTCCTCTCAGGATATAAGGCATATCCCAATGAGGAATAGGGGTTCTAATCATGAAGAAAGGAAGAGAGTGAGGAATTTCCTGAGCTAGTAGAGACCAGTGAAAATCATTCAGCATTCGTAAGAACTTCTGGTACTGACTGGACTTGGAGTCCTGAGGTCACAACAGAAATCTGTCAACCTGTATCTCTCAGGTGTGGAGCACGGGGGAAAGAGAAGGACGTAATTTCCTCTCTTGTTGGTTGGGTTGACATCATCAGTGGAATTGCACATTCAGATAAGTAACTATGCATTTTCTATAGATTAAACAGGAATGAATGTATAGAATATGTGTGTGTGTGTGTGTGATGCTACTAGATTCAAGGACAACAAATGTAATAAGGACAAAATTTTTGGAAAGGAGTGACTTCTATAAATGTTTATGGTTCAACAAGATATTTATGAGTTCTGTAATTTTAGATGTGAACCTAAGCTCGGAAATCCAAGACTGCAAGTAGGAAATATTTTTTTTTAAGAAAAAAACTGTGTAAGGCCATCCTTAGGGAAAAGCAGAAAATAGCAGTGTTTTCTTATTTCCAAAAAAAAAGAACAGTAAATTGCTTAGAGTTTTTACCTTGCAATGAGTTAATTTTGTTAAGGTCTCGATAAACAGAAAATGACGAGTGAAAGATTGTAATAATCTATTGAACAGACGTGATAAATAGTAAAAATTCTAAACAAATGGTTGAACTATAGAACTCTGTCATTTCAAACTATTGCAGAGTGAACTATCGATTCTCGGTACGAGGTGAAACCCCAACCCAGAACTCGTCGTTCCTCAAAACTATTTACACTCGGAAAAGAACTAGGTCTGGTCACTCAAACAAAGAAGGTAAATATTCCATGCCAGTAAACTTACAATAAGATCATAAACAATTAAGCCAAGTTAAGATTATCATTACTGGAAGACTGTGTTGCACACACATAAACATCTACAGATTAAATGGAAGCAAACCCATGATTCTTTATGAAGAAACACTGCGTAAAAGTAAAATGTAAGGGCCAGCTAGAGGCTCGATATTCATTTTAACATTTAGAAGCACGAAACTCATATAATGAGAGGATAAGTCAAGAAGACAGTATTCGAACCAAACCAAGCAAGAAATATTTCAATAAAAAATTTATAGTTACTGTAACGAGTAGACAATATTTGAACCAAACCAAGCAAGAAATCCTTCAATAATAAATTTATAATTACTGTAATGAGAGGATAGTATTTGAACCAAACCAATTAAGAAATTCTTATATAAATTCTTATTCATTAATTAAAGTGAGAAACCCTGTAGAGCACAGTTCGACCAGGGATTAGGCAAGTGCAGAACTAACACTCTCTAGATGTTTTATAATACATAACTGTAGTTTGGGGAATCCATCCGAAACCAAAATGGTCTGGCTCGAAGGAAACCCTTATGAGAAAATAATAGTGAAAATGAAACAAAATATAACTACATTATTAATCACATAACTCCTCAAGTAGAAAACGCCTACGACTCTCATGGAATAGCCGAGAACTCTATGAGTATTTGTTTGGCCCTGTAAACATGAAGTTATATAACAAGTAGCGATAGAATAAAATTTCGGAGAGGAGGAAGAAGTCCTTACAGACAAGTGTCTGTCATATGAATACCTGGAGGGCAGCATGCTAGCTGTTAGCCGGAGGAGAAATTTCACAATGAAGGAAGGTTAAGAGACAGATTCGCTTCTGGATAGGAACATACCTGCAATAACCACAACCAAATAAATAAGGCTTGGGACAACTAAGTAAAAGACTTGTATTTTGATCGAAAAACAAAATAAGAAATCTGACAAGATGGTTACCTGAGCAGGTGTACCAACAGTGTTGCCGAACGCCGAACTGGAACAGTGAAAGGTCAGAAGGGGAAAATTTGGAAGTTAGAACTTGGAAAACTAACCCAATAATCCGAGGGTCAAAACGAGATTAAAAAATGGCAAAATAACTGGAACTAAACAAGAATACATTACCTATGGTGGCAAAAATATGGGTCGAAGCTGGGTTGGCCAGACATCCCTCGTAATGAGCAGCCATGGTCGAAAGCTTCTTTATTTGAGGCAGAAAGACTTCCTTTTCTCGGGCCATAGCCATGGGCGGATACCCTCACCTGTTCCATGGTTAACTGGTTGTGAAAAAATATTCATAAAACCTCGTTAACAAAAACCCTAAATAGGTTGCAGACCTCCCATCCATTGCACAGGCAGAGGAGAAATGGGTTGAAACGGTTAGGGTTGCGGGGTAATATGAGATAGTTCTCGCCAAAACCCTTCGTCGTTGATCTCCGATGGAATCGAATGGCGATTAGAAGGGGAAGGTGGCCATTGAAAACCCAAGCAGAGATCTCAGAATCGCACAACTAGCGTAGGTAATGAATTGCCAGGTCATGTCATAGATCGCCAGTACAAAACAAAAATCGAGAGATACATAAAATAAATGCGTTGAGATATCAAAGTTATAAATCCAAGCTATAAAATAAATGCGTTGAGATATCAAAGTTAGAAATCCAAGTTAATTTATATAGTTGGGTAGCATATAAATCGAATGGTGTAAGTTTACAAAATAGAGAATTTTCCATATCATTCGAAGAGTAATTATAAAATGCGGAAATCGAAATCCATAAATACAGAATTAGTACCGTGCTAATAAAGTTTGAAATGTATAAGTTTTTTATGCTATGTTTTTTTTACCATAAGGTAAGAATTTTTATTTTTTATTTTTTTAATTTTAATTTTATTTTATTTTTTATTATTATTATTATTATTATTTATGTTCGCATAGTATGAGTGTTAGACTCTCTCTCTTCCATTCAATCCTCTCTCTCTTCCCTCAAATACTCTCTCTTCCCCCATCACTCTATCTCTCTCTACAACTATGTTACTATATCCCTCCCTTTCTTCTTCTCTCTCCTTCTCTCCCGCTTGTCTCCATCACTCCTTTTATGTCTCTTTATCTCACCCCTAAACATACACATTGTCTCTCCATATCTCCCTTGTCATGTCCTCTCTCTCCACATCTCACTCTCTATGTCTTTCTTCTTCCCTCCCTCTTCCCCCCTCCAACTCCATCTCTCTATCCCTCCCTCTCTCTTCCTCCTCTCATCCTTACTCTCTCTCTCTCTCTCTCTCTCTCTCTCTCTCTCTCCATTCCTCCCTCCTTCTCCCTCCCTCTCTCCTTTTATCTCTCCCACCTCCATCTTTATGTCTCCCTCTGTCTCTCCCACCTCCATATTTATTTCCCCCTCTGCCCCTCTCCTTCTATCTCTCCCACCTCCATATTTATGTCTCCCTCTCCCTCTCTTACCCTTCTCTCCCTCTCTCACTCCTCTCCCTCTCTTACCTTTCTCTCCCTCTCTCACTCCTCTCCCTCTCTCTCTCTTCATTCATCCTCTCCCCTCTCCTTCAAATTATCTCCATCTCTCCCTTGCAACTCCCCCTATTTCCCCATCTTTATCATATATCTTTTTTCTTTCGTCCCATATGTATCTAGAGTTAATATATATATCATGATATATTAATAAACATTATAATATAACAAATTTAATGTTGTATTAATCTAAAGTTATTAATATTATAATATATTAATATGAATATTAGATTTAATAATAATAATAATCATAATCTTAATATTAATAATATTGATATTTTAATATTAATGTTAAGGTTAATAATGTTTTTTTTTTCATGGTATTAATAATAATTTGGTTCATGGTATTTGGCCCATAGGCTTCATATATAATTAGGTGTTTATTTCTAATCATATTTGATATATTTTTATTTATTTAACTTACCTCTTTATATCTCTTTTATATTTATTTATTTACCTTACCTCTTTTATAAATATGGTATTTGTCCCATGGTATTTGGCCCATAGGCTTCACCTAAATAAAAACTCTTTTTTGAGTTTTTGTAAATATAAAGAAGTTTATGGAGTAAATATAAAAATATGTTTTATTTAACATACCTCTTTATTTATTTAACATACCTCTAGTTTATTTATATTTATATTTATTTACCATACCTCCAGAGTAAGTATAAAAAAAAGGTTTTATTAATTTACCATACCTCTGGTTTATTTATATTTATATTTATTTACCATATCTCTTTTGGAGTAAGTATAAAAAGAGGTTTTATCTATTTACCATATCTCTGGTTTTTTTATATTTGTATTTATTTACCATATCTTTTTTTTGAGTGTTTGCAAAACACTTCATATTTTAAATTTGTATTGTTTAAATTTATTTTTAATTGTTTATTTATATGGCTATGTAAGTTATTGTTTAAGCAGACATTATTTAGATTTTACTTTTCAAATTTTATTTAGTTTTTCATTTTGGCTTCCGACATACTTACACATCTCCCCCATACTGGCGCAAAAATGACCTCTTCCTTTATTCCCTAATGATGTAGTCAACATTGGGCATTTTATGTCATCCCTGCTTGAGTCATAGGTGGCTTTGGCTCAAGTTTGAAACAATATTGGGAAGCCTCTGGTCTTCCATGTTGTTTGACTTGTTCTTATACATTAGGTACCTATTCATAGTCATTCTCTTAAGTGGGAAAAGACTTTCTTGTATGAAAAGGATAAGATTGGGTGTATTTCCTTTAATTTTGAGATTATAAAGTTATAAAATTCTTTTGGATACTCTCTATTTATCCATGATTATTTAGAGATACAACATCCCCAAACCTGAAATTTATATAAGATAACATGAGTAAGGGGAGTCTCAAAGAGGACATTTTTTATTACCCCATATCTAGAAGTTTGCTAATTTACAATTGTTTCAAACCCCAAAATAAGCATGTCAGCCTCTAGTTTTCTCAATGCTACAATTACAGTCGATGTTATGATGAATATTTATTCTGACATATTTATATTAAGGAACTTCCTCTAGTTGTTGTTATCATATACAAAATCATCTTAAGTGATATATTTGTATTTAACTATCATAAATTCCATTTGGTTAGTGTTAACAAGCATACCTATATTAGAGTAGAAATTCTTGAGGTTCTTATTTTCTTTCCAAGATCATAAGGAATGCTCACCATAAGAATAATATCATCGACAAAGAGAGAATAATAATTATTGTACCAACGAGGGTTGGATCAACACAACCTACTTCTTCCAAACAGTCCTTCAACTTGTCATTGTATGTGCCAAAACAGGAAGGGGACAGGGGAGAAACTTGCTTGATTCATATATTGTTGTTAATTTGTTCCTATCAACACTCAATCCTCCTCTTCTAGGTATTTTAATTCTGAGATATTTGTATTTTATTTATTTTTCTCAATGTTTATCTAATTGGAAATCAAGATGTATATATATTTATTTTGAGACTAATCAGGTGCTCTATAGCTTAATATGATATAGATTTTGTCATGTATGCATATGATATTATCTTTTTTTTTAAATCAACATATACCCATATTAAACCTAAATTTATCAAGTACCAAGAGGGATAAAATTTCTTAAGGTGTAAATTATTTTATCATTTAATATGTATAAATTAGTACTTGACATGGAACTTAAGTGATAAAAGAATTTATACCTCAAGAAATTTGATCCCTCTCAGTGCTTGATAGATCCAGGCTTAAGATGGATCTATGATGGTAAACATATTTTATGTTAACAAATCAAGTGCATGTAACCTCACATCAAGTGCAAGGGAGGAAAGGCCATAGAAGGCCTCACACATGTTTCCTCAAGGAATAGTTGGAGCTATGGGGAATTGATGTTAGCACGTGGAAGGGATAAGAACCAAACAAGAAAGGTTACTTAAACCTATCCCCTCAATAATTTGAGTGGAATTCCATTAATTCCATCCATGAATGAATGATGAATTTATTCAATCACATTTACTCATAAGTATTAGCCATGATTTTACATGGTGCTTATGAAATGAGGTGGTGATACAAGTTGGCCTTTTTCTTGCATACCTTGCTTCGTGTGTTTGTGCTTCTACCTACTTTAGCCAATCCTATAAATGAGTTTAGTCGTTCTTCTATATTTTAATACAACCCTTCCCATTACCCCACTCATGTGTGGTCAATTTAGGGCTTTGATGTTGAGGAGGTTTGAGCTGTACATTGGTTCTTGCTGCTTGATGGTCTCAGAAGCATAACACTCAAATCCCATAAGAGGTATAGTGTGTAGAGGGAAGTAAGGGTCTTGAATGTAGAGGAAAAATTCATTCTCTAGATTCATTTATAGGTGTGGATACAAGATGGACAAAAGGAAAGTGGAAATGGGGTGGGACAAGGCACTTAGACCAACTAGAAGAGGCACACATAAGAATTATAGGAACTCCAATAGGGATAAATCCTATAGTAAGCCAACCAAGGTTGAATTGGAGAAAAGGGAAGCATATTGAAGATTCCATAACACATCAAATTCGAGGTTGAATTGGAGCGCAAGGTTTGAAGAAAAAGGAAAATACTTGTTTTTAGGATCTCAATATAGAACTTATTAATTATAGATACCTGATATTGTAATTTTTAGAAGTTAAGACATAAAATATGTTTAAAAAATAGATGTGTCCGAGTAGATCAAATCCATTATGGCTTAGATAATTGAGGAATAGGGTATCAGCCAAAAGGCCATTCTTGAGAAGTTGGAATTATTAGATAAAACACATGAGGCATTGGTAAAAACCATATGGAAGTAGTGGGACAACACTAAAATCGAGGTAAGAATTTAGTCTCATAGTCACTTGATGTTAATAGACAAAACCTCATCTATGTAGTATTATACTTAGATGGTAATGAATAGGTGCTACCTTATCAAATTCTCTATTTTATTTTTTGAATAGTAATTAAAAACACTAAAAAAAAATTACTCGTTATGGTTAAAATTAGGAGAAGTGAATTTGCTGCTTACACTAGTTAAATATATGTTAATTTGCCAACAATTTTCTTGAGTTTTAAGCCACCAAACTATCATGTTTATAAGAAAATTGTAGGCCTTGAACAACAAAGAATAGCTTTAAATGGATATTTGACTCCTTATTTGGTGTTCTTAAAAACAAATGGTATTTTTTTAACCATTATAGACCTAATTTCCCATGGCAGGTGTCACAACCATTGACATAAACAAAATTCACCATACAAAAAAAATTACCTAAGCTAACTTAACACACCACTTAATACCACACGTTACCATAGTAATGAATTTACAAACATATTAATTTCTAAACCTCTTACTTCTAAAGCCTTACCCTTATGATCATGACTTATCCATAACCTATATATAAAAATATATCAATGCCCATATGGCATAATTTCGGCTTTCATAAAACAAAACTTGACATTATAGTTATATATATTTCGACTGATTCGATATTCAAATATTTTCAATGCCATTAGACTTGTAAAATAAAAAGGTGATAACTTTATAAAAACTTTACCATATGAATTACACATCTAGTTGTACTATGATGTGTCACCGTATCTCGGTACAAATGATGTAATTGCTCTAACAATTTAATTGAATATGTTTTTTAATTAAGCTTACAACTCACAAGATATCTCAATAAATTAATAATTATCGGGTTTTAGATTTGAGATCAGATTCCATACAAATGATGGACAACTAGCTCATTTAAGTGTTGAGGTCCTTACAGTTGTTAATGCTTTGGGTGGCTTGATCTATATTGTTGATCGACGTAACCCTAGATCTGACGGATCTGAGATTGTCTAAGGTGGTTAGGGTAACCATCACACCCTCGCTCGTTCATTCATTTCATTTTTCCACCGCACCTTGCTCTCGATAGCTCTGTAACTTTCTTGATTTTTCCGTGAACCATTTGTTGGTAAATGGTCACTCTGCAGATGTAGTGCGAAGGGGCCTTCTTCTTTCCCCATGCTACTACCACGGCTACCCTGAACAGGTAAACCCCTTTCTCCCTTATGCCACTGTAAACTCTTTGGTTGTGATGTCTCGTTGAATGGAAGTCCATTCAGAATAATTCTCTATTGTTTTATTTATTGGTTCTCTTACCCGTCTACACATTTGAAAACTGGTTATTTTAGTCTATGTTGTTCCATTTTTTAATTCGAAAATGGTTTATCCCATCTCTGTTAGTATGCTCGAGTCTCATATTTCTTGAGGATGCCTTGCGCACAGTCTTCTGAAACGTGTTCGGGTTTATTCTTCTGGTGGTGTGATGACGAAACGGAGCTCCGCGCGCCAAGTTACAGGTAACACCATACCCGTGTCGTCTTCTATCATGGTTCCTAGTTTAATTTTTACTCTATTTTAATATATGTTCTTCTTAGAATTATATTTTTGACATTTTTTTGCGCATTTTCCTATTATTCTACAAGTATGTGTTTTCCATCGAACATAAGGTAACTTGGTTCAGTTCCAATCTCCTTCGGAAAAATCACCGATAAGTCGTAGCTATCATCCCATTATTGTCGTTGTGATTGTAAGTTGCTTTTTCGTTATCTGAGGGTAAAACCCCTGTATATACAAGGTGCATCATTTCTCAGCAGCATCTGCATGCAAGATGTTTGGGGTTTCGGCTCCGAGATTGGATGATTTTCTTGTTGGTTTAATGTAAACCCATCCTTAATGCGATGAATTGTTCATAGGTTTTATGTTAAGAGGTTTGTATACATTCAAAATCATAATTCCATATGTCGGCTCAACCGAACTGATTCAAATTGTGATTTACTTTATATTCAGAGATTTTTAAAACAATTCTGTTTGAAACCCCTTTTTGGGTATTTTTCATTTTAATCGTGTAGTTCTTATTCAATATTTAATTCTATGTTTCCTTGCGGATTTCATTTATGTGCACAGTTACTCTTCGTGAGAGTTTGGTATATATTTTTCTACTGAATAAAAATTCCTTCTAAAATTGTATTACAGTGTTTATGATTCCCCCCCCCCCCCCCCCCCCCCCGTTTCTATAATTATGGTTTAGTAGATAGTACATGTATCTATTTCGGCCCAGGGACCATGACCCTTTCCCTGTGTCTACAGGCCTTGACGCTAAACCCTAGTGCCTTTACATGTATAGGAAACACCTTCATTTGGTAGATTCTGTTGTATGAAATTCCTTTGGGATAAAATTTTTAGATAGAACATAATGATTTTCCTATTAGGTAAAATATGGATGGATTTTACAAGCCATCCTATATGTTATGGTTGTATTTTTTAATTCTTTTGGTTAAATAAACTTTCTTGTACATAATTTCAGTTCTATTCATCCATATTAATTAGTTTTCACATAATAAATCACACTTACTATTTTTCCTCTTTTAAGAAAATAATCTCCAACAAAATATCATGATCTTTTATCAAAACAGTAAATCTAACTTCTAAACATGCGTCATTCCCAATATGTCTTGCATAGTAAAACAGAAATCATACATTCATTTATTCTTATCTCATTTTCTCTTCATGTTAATTGATGGTCCTCCAAACCGTGAGAGAGGCAATCATGTCCTATGCTCCCCTCATGCTCCTCTCCAAAGTCTTATGCAGTAGATACTTTCATTGAGAAGATAGGCCTCAAGATTTCCAAATCTAGTCTATACTTCTATGGGTCTAGAGCTCCACTGGCACCCTACCATCTCTGTACAACTCTCAATCAACTTGCAGTTGTTAACCCTTAGCAAATTTCTAAACAGAAACCCTTCCCTTCCTCAAGATTTTCCTTAAATCCTTCTCTGGTAAGTAACTGTCATAATTGTCTCTACTTTTACTTTGGGATCTTGGAAACATTCACCATTCAGTTAATTCCATTTTACTCAAAATAATTATCCATATTTTATTTTATTAAAAATAAATTCAAATCCTACTAACGAATACCATATTCGTTAGCTATTTCTATTAAAAGGAAATATTAATGTATCATAAAGTCTGTTTATCATAATTAATCATGAAACGGGGTGTTACAACTTCCCCCTCTAAGGTAAACACCGTCCCCGGTGTTACTTAATTTATCAGAAACAATTTAGGATATGCCTCTCACATGAAACTTTCATCCTCCCAGGTAGCCTCCTCTGGGCTAAAGTGCTTCCACTGCACCTTAACCTGGGGGATGACTCACCTTCGGAGCATTATTTCTCTTTGATCGAGAATACGCTGAGGCTCTACCAGAAACTCGTCGTTCGGTTCTACCTACATTAGTACAAAATAATTTTAATTAGTTCCAACAAGAACCCTTCATGTTAGAAAATCATAGTGTAATCAGGGCTTACATGCATGTTTTTCCAATGTATCACATGCTTAGGGTCATGTATGTATCGTTTCAATAGTGATACATGGTACACATTATATACCATTATATGACTAGGTAGAGCTAGTCGATAAGCTACTGGCCCAATCCGTTCCAAAATTTGGAATGGTCCACAATATCGGGGAGCCAATTTGGCACAAGTACTCCACGTTAAGGTGCTCTTTTTAGGTTTAATTCTTACATACATGTGGTCACCCACCAAAAACTCCCTAAATGTCCTTTTCTGGTCTGCATATACTTTTTGTAGGTCTTGAGCTTCCTTCAAGTTCTATCTAATTTTCCTCACCTCACGCTCCCTTTCTTCAAGCATGTTGGGTCCAAGCATCATCCTAGTTCCCAGACTGCTCCAATTGATGGGGGTCTGACATTGTCTTCCATACAATTCTTCGAAAGGACTCATCTTGAGGGATTCTTGATACCCATTACTATAAGAAAATTCTACTAAATGCAGGTACTCTTCCACTTTGCAGGTTGTTTCATTACATACATGCGCAACATATCCTCCAGAACCTGGTTCACCCTTTCTGTTTTCCCATCTGTTTGAGGGTGATACACAGTACTAGATTGAATTTGAGTTCCTAGTCCAGTAAATAATTTTTTCCAGAAGGTAGATGTAAATTTTACATCTTGATCTGAGATAATGACTCTTGGAATACCATGTAGTCTAAAAATTTCTTTCATTAAAATGTCTACAATCTATACTGTTTTGTATGTGGACTGAACAGGTATGAAATGAGCTACCTTGTTGAGTCTGTCTAATACCACCATGATTGAGTCATTGTGCCTTTTGTTTCTTGGCAACCCTGTAATAAAATCAAGGGATAAGACTTCCCATTTCTAGTCAGGCACGAGAATAGGCTGAAGCAATCCTATTGGGTGTTGATGTTCTACCTTGACTTGTTGGCACTCCAAGCATCTGGTCAAGTATTCAACAATGTCTTTATGCATTCCTGGCCAGAAACAATCCTTTCTAATTGATGTTAAAAAAAATTTATATTCAGGGTGTCTTACATAAGAACTCCTATGATATTCATCCAGAATCAGCTCTTTCAGGCTCATTTGATTTGTAATAAATATCTTTTTCCAATATACTAGGAGACGTTTTTCATTAGGCTCATATTCTAATTTATTTCCCTCATTTCTACCTTCTTTTTCTTGCTTCCATAAAAATTGATTCCCAGGGTCCATTCTTAATGCTTCCATAATCTGCTCCTAGAACTTAGATTCCACCTGGTTAAAATAGAGTTCATAGATGCCAAGAAATTTTTTGCTCAAAGTATCAGCAATACGGTTCTTCTTTCCTTTTATGATGTAGGAGCATCATGGTTCCAAAATTTTGTACATTTAGTAGAAGATAGGGGTTCTTATATTTTCAAGGGATTTGGTTCCCTAAGTATTTAATTAATGTAATTTTCAATGTTTTGAGTGATTTTATGTGAGACATTTAGAATATGATTTAATTAAATATTGGGAGGCATATTTGTAAATTCTCTTGAATGTAGGAGAACATGAGTGATTGATGAGTGATTGATGTGGATTGATATATTCTGAAATATTATAAATCTTAGATTAGAAAGTAGTTCATGATTTTATGGATTTGAGAGGATCCTTAGGATTTAGTTGAATGTTGAGATCCTCAAGGGATAAAGAAGATATTTTAGGGATTAATTGAGGACTTGGAGGATTTTTAGGATTTTTTTGAGTAACCCATGGATCTGAACCAGAATTGGTTATAGAACCTTTTGTATATAATAGTAAGCCTCAAAGGCATTAAAAAAACACATTCTTAGATAGGATATTTGATTGTAAGCCTACGGGCATAAAGAGAGATGAAGAGAAAAGGGCCATGTAAAGGCACATCAGGCCAAAGTCATATTGTAAGCAGGTTTTTATTGTATCTGTATGATTTATTGATGAATTAGAAATTGAATTCTTGGGGACTGTGTTTTGTTTATTTTACGTGTTGAGTGACCTGTAACTAAACAAATTCGAGATCTGTGAAATAATTAACTGATTGCATTCGAATGAATGAATAAGTCTTACTATGTGAATAAGACTTAATGGTTTGGAGAATCATGTGTGATTCTAGTTTGGAGCAATTAAAATTGGGTGTATGTTGAAGGAGAAGTAAAATTATAATCCTAGATTCAGAGTTTTTAATACAGAATGGTGTTCTGTATTCTAGCTTGAGATAGCGTGCTAAAGTGTGCAGTAGCGTGATCATCAAATATCTGAGTGAATGAATAGAAGAAACATCAGGAAGGATAGCATGAAGGAAACAGAGATGCAGAGCGGTGGCAGTCGAAGAAACATGAGAAAAGATTAAGGCAGCAAACCCTTAAGAATATTTCTGAAAGGAGAACCATAGACAGTGAGGATTAAATCAGTTTGAAGATTAACAACAGAGATCAAATCGCAAGATAAATTGAGAAATTTATGAAGTGGACAAGCATCGGGCGGAGCAGCCAAACGCATATCGCACATCGCAGGTGATATGATTTAACAGTTAATGGTATAAACCTAAACTTGTGAAATGTTGATTTGCGATGAAGCGCTAAGGAAAAGGTTCGCCAATGTGATCGCATATTGCATGTGATATGGGGAGAAATTAACAGAGGAATGATAAATTAGCAAAGAACTAACGTGTGATATATGGTATTTGTTGCGAATTGCAAAACGTAATATTTGCGATTTGCAAAGACAAGTAGAGATGGCGATGCGGGTTGGAATGTGCATAATGGACATGAGATAAGGTAAGTGAAGACACGACCACAATATAAATGTAAAACTTTATTATATGAGTCATACAACTGAGAACCACTTTATAATATAAGCTTCCGTGAAATCATATAATTATTAAAAATTGGGTTTATAAATATTCTTAGAGAATTATGAACCTATCCTCAAGTTTTTTAGCAAACTAAGTATTAGTTCTACATATTTGAATATTTGCAGCCTGTGGTTGCATCATTTTTGGTATCAAAGCAGTAAAATCTCTTTTGGGAGAAAGTTGGTGTAGAATTATGTTCTCGAAGTTGTATGTGCATAATACAATTATGATTGCACGAAGAAGGATCAGATTTTAAAACTGACAAGCAGCAAACACACAAAGATAAAATTGTCGCAGAATATGGAGAGTAATTAATACTCTTGAAGAGAATTTGCAGAGGCAAAGGAATAGGGAATAGTCCATTCAAAGTGCAGATGAATGGTGGAGAAAGATCATGCAGAGATCTTGCAGGTGATATGGTATGTTTTTATTTGAGAATATGTTTGCATGTTTCATGTTTTCTCTTCGAAGGAGAAATCAGGATAGCAAGACTTCTTTGAAGAGAACATAACAGGAAAAATTTTCAGAGAATCAGAGGTACAACAAAAGCGAAGAGAAGAATCAGATCTAAATATGATTGAGTAAAGAGATAGAAGAAAATCTACTTTTAGAGAAAGTAGATCAGATTTTTGAAGGACAGATTGAGAAAATTGTTTATGAAGAGATAGTGACAACTGCAAACATTGAAGGTAAAGTCAGCAGATAGAAAAGAGAAACTGCAATAGCAACACGTGTTCAGGAAATTGGACAGTGAGGTATGGTCTTCATGTTTTCAGTTAATTAATGATGAATTATTGATTGAAATAAATACTATGAAGATGTTTGATGATTATAGCCAAGAACAAGCAGAGTTTTTGACGATGATGGCAATGAACCTATTCAACTATAGGTTGGAATAAGGAGAGAGGTGACTGAGTGCAATAGCCATAGAAGCAACGAAGATTTAGAAGGTTCAAGAGAGTGAACCAAGAGAGATAATTCCTAGGAAGAGATCAAGCTTCGAGAGGAAGCTTGATAGGGTATAGAGTAGAAAGAGGATATTACTACAAGAGAAGGCTATGATGCAGATCACCAATCGAGCATAGATGAGCACATGAGGAAGATGGCCATGGAAGGTCATAGAAGAGGTTCTAGAGAATGCCATAAAGGTAAGATGATAATGCGGAGTGAGAGAGAAATCTTGCAGTGATGAGAGTACAATTGGAGGTATTACATGGATGGCTACAAGAGAAAGAGAATGAGGACCAAAGATATGGATGGATAATGAGGAAATAGGTTAGATGGAACCTATTGCAAAAGAAATGGAATGTCAACCTCATAAAAAAGTTTAGAGAACTTGAAAAAATACATATTACTTTGTTAGAGAAGGAGAGATTCAAAGGAATTGAGTCACAGCAAAGAGGATCTGCTGAAACCTGGAAAGTACATTGTGAAATATTGGTGCTTGAAGCATCAAATGAGACCGAAAGGTCTTGTATTTTTAAAACTAATGATTTGCATATGATTGCAAGTACATAATAGCATGATGAACAAACTTTAGAGTTTGTTAAGAAGGAGGAGCAAAATCTGAAATTTGTTCAGATTAAGACTGAGATAGCAAGATCTCAGAAACGAAAGGAGACAGAGAGGTCTCATGAAAATGTGCAACAGAATATTGGAGTTGGTAACATTGAACATTGGAATAGCATATGTGAGTTAAGACATGAAGATGAGGAAAAGGTATTTACTGTGCCTAATGAGTTTGGAATTTTTAAGCATGATGATTTAGACATGTGTGTAGATTTAGCAGAGGGAGAAGGACCATTTGATGATGGGTCAACAAAAAGTGAAGGTATGGAAAACTATGTAAAGTTAACAAATTCCACTCCAATTGAAATTTTTGAGTTATATAGAAAGTTAGATATTCAAAGAAGAAATTTGGAAAAGCAGAGGATATATACTCAGGATAAATTGTTGAAGAAGGAAGACAAAGAAATTGTCATGGATGACAATCATGAAGAAGAGGGTAAGGATGTAAGAGTGGTAATAAGAGTTCACCAAATTGAAATTACATAGGAAGGAGTTCATTATTGTGAACTAGAGTAGGGAGACATCCATGAAACAGATGATATGGAGGAGAGACTAGTTGTCAGTCTCGTGAGTTCTTTGGAGAATTTAAATTAGCATACTGATGTGCTGAAAAAGGAGTTAGAGGAAAACTCATAACAGCATAATGAGATGTTTCCAGAGAAGGAAAAGGAAATGAGGCCTTATATTTTTAATTCTGATAATTGGTTTATGATTACAGGTTTTGATGAAGATGAGGCAGACATGTCTCAAGTTGAAGGAGAGTTAGTTTTAGAACTGAAGGAGACTGGAAGTTTCCAGGTAAGGCATAATGATGAGGAAGATGTAAAGAATGAATATACCGTGTTTGAAGAAGTTGAGTTGACTATCAGAACAGTCAAGGAGGTATCACTGAGGGTTTTCAAAGAAGAAAAATATGTTGGAATTGATGAACAACATATTGATGATGTGGTTGACATGAGAAAAGTACAAAGGGAATTGGAGGACAATTTATTTTTTGAAAGTAAATTTCCAGGTAATGAGAAGAAAGTGGATGTTGCAGAGAGAGATATCTTAAGAGATATTTGGGAAGTTTGGGAGGTAGAAATATCCAGAACAATTTTTGCAGCAGTAAATGGCCAAGTGAAAAAGCAGAAATTGAAGATGAATGGACAGAGTGCAGCAAAAAATGGCAGAGTGATTACCAGTCAAAATATAAACTGGACATGGAGATTGAAAGAATAAGAAGGTTGATGATGAAGGTGTCTCAGAAGAATACAATAGAAAGAAATCAAAGAAATAGTAGCAAGAGAAAGACAACAACAGACTGTGAGAGTATAGCCAGTGGGACAATGAAACATAAAGTATGGAGACCTGGAGAACAACAACAAACAACAATAGCAGCAACCAAAGACAGACTATAGAACAAAGTTTGAGATCTAGGAGGAATTCCATCAGCATTGAAGACACATGATCTGGAGATCATGATTAATTTCTACCTTTGGATTCTGATGCGGCAGCATCATGGTTCCAAAATTCTGTACATTTAGTAGAAGATATGGGCTATTATATTTTCAAGGGAGTTGGTTCCCTAAGTATTTAATTAATGTAATTTTCAATGTTTTGAGTGATGTTATGTCAGGCATTTAGAATAGGATTTAATTAAATATTGGGAGGCATATTTGTAAATGTTCTCAAATGTAGGAGAACATGAGTGATTGATGAGTGATTGATGTGGATTGAGATATTCTAAAATATTGTAAATCTTAGATTAGAAAGTAGTTCATGCTTTTATAGATTTGAGAGGATCCTTAGGATTTAGTTGAATGTTGAGATCCTCAAGGGAAAAAGAAGATATTTCAGGGATTAATTGTAGACTTAGAGGATTTTTAGGATTTTGTTGAGTAACCTATGGATCTGAACCAAAATTGGTTGCAGAACCCTTTTCATATAATAGTAAGCCTCAAAGACATTAAAAAAAGACATTCTTAGATAGGAGATTTGATTGTAAGCCTACAGGCATAGAGAGATAGGAAGAGAAAAGGGCCATGTAAAGGCACATCAGGCCAAAGTCAAATTGTAAGCAGGTTTTTATTGTATCTGTAATTTATTAATTAATTAGAATTTAATTCATGGGGACTGTGTTTTGTTTATTTTACGTGTTGAGTGACCCGTAATTGAGAAAATTCAAGATCTGTGAAATAATTAACTGATTGCATTCGAATGAATGAATAAGTCTTAATGTGTGAATAAGACTTAATTTTTGGGGAGAATCATGTGTGATTCTAGTTTGGAGAAATTAAAATTGGGTGCAGGTTGAAGGAGAAGTAAAATTCAAATCCTAGATTCATAGTTTTTAATACATAATGGTGTTCTGTATTTTGGCTTGAGATAGCGTGCTAAAGTGTGCGGCAACATGATCATCAAATATCTAAGAGAATGAATAGAAGAAATCTTAGGAAGGATAGCGTGAAGGAAACAGAGATGCAGAGAGGTGGCAGTTGAAGAAATAGGAGAAAAGATTAAGGCAGCAAACCCTTAAGAATATTTTTGAAAGGAGAACCATGGACGGCAAGGATTAAATCAGTTTGAATATTAACAGCAAAGATCACATCGAAAGATAAATTGGGAAATTTGTGATGTGGACAAGTGTTGGGTGGAGAATCCAAGCGCATATCGCACATCACAGGTGATATGAGTTAAAAGTTAACGGTATAAACCTAAACTTGTGAAATGTTGATTTGTGATGAAGCGCTAAGGAAAAGGTTCGGCGATGCGATCGCATATCGCATGCAATATGGGGAGTAGTTAACAGAGGAATGATAAATTAGCGAAGAGCTGACGTGCGATATATGGTATTTGTTGTGAATTGCAAAACGTAATATTTGCGATTTGTGAAGACAACTAGAGATGGCGATGCGGGTTGGAATGCGCATAATGGATATGAGATAAGGTAAGTGAAGACGCAACCACAGTATAAAGGTAAAAATTTATTTTATGATTCATACACCCGAGAACCACTTTATAATATAAGCTTCCGCGAACTCATATAATGATTAAAAGTTTGGTTTATAAAGATTCTTAGAGAATTATGAACCTATCCTCGGGTTTTTGAGCAGACTAAGTATTAGTTCTGTATATTTCAACATTTGCAGCTTATGGTTGCATCATTTTACATGTTGAATATCAAAGTCAAATTAACTTAGGAATGCATTCCATCTTGCCTGACAAGCATTTAAATCAGATTTCTTAAGGTAGCTAGTTAAACTGCTGTGATATGTTCTTAACATAAATATCAAAATCTCCTTTAGTAACATAGATGCACACAGGCCTAGATAAGGCAAGGCAAGTAATGCCTCCATACTCTCAAAGCATGCAGTACTACAATTAGCTCTAAATCATACGCAAAATACCTCTGTTCATGATCCTTTAGCTTCCTGGATTCATATGCAATGAATTTCCCTTCTTGGGTCAAAACTACTCCAACCCCTTCTTTGCAGGCATTAGTGCATACTTCAAATTCCTTGCTTGGATTTTCCTCTTTCAGTATAGGGGCAGTGGTTAATAGTTATTTCAATTTCTCAAAACTATTTTGGCATTCTTGGATCCATTTAAAGACTTTTCCTTTCCGTTGCAGGGAGGTAATGGGAAAAGCTATTTTATATAAACTATTGATGAAATGTCGATAATAACCAGCCAAACCCATAAATGAACGTATGTCTGCCACATTCTTAGGGACTTTCCACTCCATGATCATCTCTATCTTTTCTGGGTCTACAGAAATCCCTTCAGCTAATATCACATGTCCCAGATATTGAATCTGCTCTTTGTAAAAATCACATTTGCTAAATTTGGCGTAGAACTGATGTTCTCGCAACATATTTAGCACTATACGTAAATTCTCCTTATGTTCCTCCATATTTTTAGAGTAGATCAATATGTCATCTATAAAAATCAAAACAAATTTATCCAAAAAGGGGTGAAAGATGCGATGCATCAAGCTCATGAAATTTTTTGGTGCATTAGTTAACCCGAATGGTAACACCACAAATTCATAATACTCGTATCGTGTACGAAATGCTGTTTTAGATATATCTTCATCCTTAATCTGAATTTGGTGATACCCCGATCTTAAATCAATCTTTAAAAATATTGTTTCCCCATTTACTTGGTCAAACAAGTAATCTATGTGTGGCAATGGATACTTGTTTTTGATTGTCAACTTATTAAGTTGTCGGTATTCCATACACATTCGCATAGTCCCATCCTTCTTCTTAAAAAACAACACCGGTGCTCCCCAAGGAGATGCACTTGGACGAATATATCCTCTATCCATTAACTCTTGCAGCTACATTTTTATTTCTCTCAACTCGGGCACACTCATTTTGTAGGGTGCCCTTGACACAGGTACTAATTCTATTGTGAAATCAATATCGTCTTGGTAGTAATCCTGGAATACTCTCAGGGAATACATCCATGAATTCTTGTATAATAGGGATATTTTCTAGCATGAGGGTTTTATCTTTGGAATTTGAGAAACCCACTTGAATTACATAGAGATGGAACCCCTTTCTAATGCATTTATTCAGCTGTGATGTTGTAATGGGACGTAAGAGAAGTGTCTTCGTGATTCCTTGCAATTATTTCTGTGTACCATCTTCAGATTTAAAGTAAATAAATTTATATTTACAATCCACTAATGACCAATGTTTTTCTAATTAGTCAATTCCCAAAAAAATATCATAAGGACCCAAAGGTAATATGTTCAATTCTACAGTTATGTGCTGATCTCCTATGTCCAGTTCACAAAGGTGCCAACTTCTACCAACTTCTCCCTTAGCCTTGGACTGCTGATAGCACATTCTGGCTTTTATTATCACCTAATCTGTTTTTTTTGGGTTCCCAAACTCGCTTCTTTCTTTCATGTGAGCAGGTAAGTTGCTCAAGAACCATTGTACCTTCACCTTTTCATCTCTTAAATATGGTACATATATTAACAGGGAGGTAACTTTTGTAACAAATTCATCCATAGACAATTGTCCTAACTTCAAATCATGAAACTTTAGTGATTTTTCATCATAAAATCGTTAATTCAAATACTTATCTTTAAAATCTTGCTAGAACTCATCCTATGTCATGTTTCGATCTTCGATTCCACACACATTTTTCACCTCCTCCCACCATAACGTAGCCTTTTCCCGCAATTGATAGATAGCTAGGCGAGCTTTGAGTTTGTTGTTGTATTCGTAAAATTGGAAATACTTATTCATATTTATTATCCAAGCTTCTGCCATCTCCTCAGCCTCTCCATCAAATGTAGGAGGTTTGATTTTTCGAAATTCCCCTTGTAATTCCACTTTTTGTTTCTTCAGTTCTTGCTGATTTGAAATATTTCCATATTCAACTTCATTATACGTCCTACTATTTTTACTCCATTGAGTATGAATCCCCTCTGGGTTATCTGTTGAGATTCAACAAGATGATGAGCTTAGTGAAAATGAGTTGCCTTCACTAAGTGGGCCCGCAGGCTATTTTTAGGTGCAAGTCTATTTTTTAAACTATGTTTATTTTTAGACATGGTGATCATATTTCAGAAGTTGCAGGATGTTATTTGTGGATGGTTGGTCAAGTTGGAAAAATAGATGAAATTCTATTTTTAGAATATTGGGCGAAGTCTATTTATAGATCGTCAATCTAAAAATAGAAGTGTCGATTATTATTAGCTCTTAATAATAATCCGACAATAAACAACAACTTATTCTCTTAGAGCACTTAATTTCAGTGTACAGATTTGTCAAATCAGTGGGTTGAAGGAATTACGCAATTCCTAGGGTTTACTGGTGGTTCATGCATGGAGGACTTAGTTAGAACTGAAGTGGCAAAGTTATGACAAAGTTGGAAGAGTATTTCATGGAGTTGTTATTCAGTTTAACTCGGTTAATGGAGTTAAACTGAGTTGAGCTAGTTGTATCTAGTCTAACTGAATGATACACTAGTGAGAGTAGAGTGAATTAATTAGTTAATTAATTCACAGATAATAACTCATTAATCAACTGAAAAAATACAACAGTTAACTACAGTGCATGTCAGTTCCAGTGGAGACCCAGTGGAGAGATAGGTGAAAGGGTAAGATGGACTATCCGTTGTGACTGTAGTGATGCATTGATTGCACCACACACACATTAGAGTTGCCAATGAGGATTGCGCAGTGCAAGAAAGGTAGATTTGAATTCATTCAGAGCTATTCTTCAACATGGATTGCGCAGTGGAGGCAGGCTATCAGGTGGCAAGAAATCAGTGCATGGATTTGCAGATTTATTCTAATTAGTGTGTGACGATTGATTGTACTAAGAGCTTGATGTACTAAGCTTTGTATGAGATTGTTACATGATCTCCATGATACATAATATATGATGGTTGGGGTTTTCAGCTTCAGGCTTTCCCGTTAAACAATTGTGTTATGTGCGATTGTTTTTATTTTCTTCATATGTTTGCAATTGATTTTAATTTCTACAAAAGATTAACAATGGAAGGATTCTGTATTTAGCAAGAAGATAAATATTGTTAGATAAGGAGAATCTGGATATATACATGCATCTTGTATATAATTTCTACATGGTATCGGAGTAGTGTTAATTCTTGAAGATTGTAATTGTGAAGAATTGTTGAGTTTGTGCTGGTGGACAATTCGAATTTTCTTCAGAAAATTCTTGGTGCGACAATTGAGTATACATTGAAATGTCTTTCAATGGGTTTCGATTGGATTATCCCCTTGATGGGAGCTCGAATTACATAGCCTGGAAGGATAGGATGGAGGCGGTTCTGAAGGATAATGGAATGAAGGAGTTCATCGATAGTGATGTTCCTAAGTTGGGATCTAGTGATGCTGCATTACTTGATGCATGGCAAAAGAAGATAGCAAAGACAAGAAGAATTTTATTGGAAGGTGTGAAGGACCATATTGTGTCCAACCTTCATGGGAAAGCCACTCCATTTGCAATGTGGAAGGCTTTGACAGATTTGTTCCAAAGAAGCAGCGACCAGAGGAAGTTGGTGCTGAAAGATAAGCTCAGAAAAATAAAAATGGAGAAGGGCAACAGTATTCCAAAATATATCATGAAGTTTTTCCACTGTAGGGATGAACTAGGAAGTGTGGGGATTACTGTTGATGATGAATACTTGGTGAGCTTGGCTCTCCTTGGGCTTTCAAAGAGTTGGCATAGCTACGAAGACTCTGTCAATGGATGGGAGAAACTGCCGGGATGGGAGCGACTTTGGTCAGATCTTGTGCAGGAGGAGATAAGGCAAAGTACCAAGGATGGCTCTTCATCAAAGAATGAAGATGAAGAGATTTGAAATTTGGTTGCCAAAGAAAGGAAAGGGAAGGGGAAGAAATTTCCTTCAAAATCTGAAGCTAAAGGCAAGAAGCAGGATTTGTCCAAGGTGAAGTTTTTTCACTGTCACGAACATGGGCATTTCGCCATTAACTACTCACAGAAGAAGAAAAACAAGAAGGCTATTGGAGTTGCAGTTGGAGATGCCTTAGCCTCGCAATTTGAACTTGATTTCTCTTTGATCGCATGCTTGGTTTCAAGCTATATGGGATCAGTGTGGTATCTTGATAGTGGTGCGTCTTTCCCTATGACGGGAGAAGAGGAGTTGTTTAGTGACTTGGAGGAGAAGGACCTTCAAATGCATATAGAGATGGGCGACAATGGTCAATACAATGCAACCGGAATTGGGACCATTACCTTTGAGAGGGAGTCAGGTAATCCATTTCTGTTGAAAGATGTTATGCATGTTCCAGGTCTAAAGAAGAACTTGGTCTCGGTCGCAATGTTGGAAGACAAAGGTTATGACATTGTTTTTAGCGATGGAAAAGCTTTCCTGTGACACAAAACAATGGCTCAAACAAAGAGGATAGGGATTCGAGTTAAGAATCTCTACAAGCTGGAGGTAGATGGCTGTGCTACAATGGTAAAAGTGGAAGAAGTGGTGAGTCGGGATGAGGGCGAATTATGGCACAAGAGATTGGGCCATCTTCAGCATGGCGCTTTCAAGATTTTTCAGCAGATTTATACTAGACTTCCCAAGGGTAATCTTGTGCAGTCAAATCAGTGCAAGGGATGTACTATGGGTAAGTTTGTGAAGACCACCTTTCATGAGAAGGAGAACTGTGCTTCGATGATCCTTGAGAGAATTAACACAGACGTGTGTGGACCTTTCTCGGTTTCTTCAACAACAAAACAAAGGTATTATGTTATATTTGTTGATCACTATTCTCATAGATGTTGGATCTTCTTCATGCAGAAGAAGAGCGAAACATTCTCAAATTTCTGTGAGTTTAAAGCATTGGTGGAGAAGGAGTCGGGGAAGCAAGTGAAAGCTCTACGGAGCGATAATGGTGGTGAATATCTCTAGGGTGAATTCAAAGACTTCTGTAGCAAAGAAGGAATTCAAAGAGAACTCATAGCACCTCATAACCCACAACAGAATGGGGTCGCTGAGAGGAAGAACAGAACGATCGTGGGTGCTGCATGAGCGATGTTGCATGACCAGGGCCTATTGATGCACTTGTGGACGGAAGCATGCAACATTGTGGTTTATGTGCAAAACCATTTTCCTCATAGAGTACTTGGCATGAGTACACCTGAAGAAGCTTTTACTGGTAAGAAGCCTGATATTTCTCATTTGAAGATTTTTGGCTCATCTTTTTACATTCATGTGACAAAGGATGCCAGGAAGAAGCTAGAGCCGACTGCAGAAGTTGGGATATTTGTGGGATAATAAACACCTCTACAATTATCGGTGTATTTTAAGGGCCGAATGACCGTGGTGCGACAGACAGCAAAATTCAATGAGGTGAAATCCATGAAGTTGTCGCTTGAGAGGGAGCTACACTTGCATGCAGAGGAGGAACTTCTTGTTCCCAAAGATGAGCCTCTAGATGTGGATCAGCCACAGGAGGATATTCATGAAGTGGAGGAATCCACTAATGCAGAACCAATCATCAGACAAGGTAGAAAGCAGACCACAGAAGTTGAGAGACTGAAGCTTGATGCGGCACAGAATGTAGGATTCCCTACATCACAGCGCAGACAGAGACAATCACTTAACCAATTTATTGGATACATGGCTCTTATGAGAAAGTGTATCGTTACAGAGCCATCTTCTTTTGAAGAAGCAGTGCAGGATCCCACATGGGTAGATGCCATGGTGAAGGAGTATGACTCCATTGTCAAAAATAATGCTTGGGATATTGAAAAGGCTTGGGATATTGTTCCAAGGCCTATGGGAAAAATCGGGGCCAGTGATCAAGATGGATCTACAAGGTAAATCAATTCTAAAGGGAGCATCGCAGGCGTTATACAGCAAGATTTGTTGTCTTGGCTTCTACAGACCAGATTGATTATGAAGAAACCTTTGCACTGTCGTATCATATTCTTCTATAAGGACCATCCTTGCTCTCTCAGCGTAGATGGGTTGGCACATTCATCAGATGGATGTGAAGACTGTGTTCCTTAATGGGATCATTGAGGAAGAGGTGTACATTGAGCAACCTGAAGTATTTGAGATCTTTAGCAATGAGTCACATGTGTGCAGACTCAAAAGAGCATTGTATGGGTTGAAGCAAGCACCACGTGCTTGGTACACATGGATCAACAACTATTTCACTGGACTTGGCTTCACCAAGAGTGAGGCAGATGCAAACCTGTACTAAATTGTGGTGGAGGGTAAGCTTTTAATCATTTTTCTTTATGTTGATGATTTAATACTAACGGGTGATCGGCAGTTGATTCAATTATGGTTGTATCTTGCAAAAGGAGTTTGAGATGATGGATTTGGGCCTCCTTCATTATTTCCTCGATTGGAAATATGGCAAATGGATGCAGGAATCATGTTTGTGTCTCAAGGAAAGTATGCCCGGGAGATACTGGAGAAGTTTCACATGCAAGGCTGCAAGCCTATCGACACTCCTCTTCCAGGAAATTGGAGGAAATAGGATGCTACATCAGCAAAGGTAGTGGATGCCACTGTTTATCGACAGTTGGTGGGTTTGCTCATGTATTTAGTTAATACAAGACTAGACATATGTTGTGCGGTGAACTAGCTTTCACAAGCGATGGTTAAGCCTACCAAGCTCTTTTGGAAGGCAGGAAAACATGTCCTGAGGTATCTCAGGGGCACATCTGAGTATGGCTTATGGTACATACATATGGATGAGGTGAATTTGCATGGCTTCACGGATGCAGATTGGGTAGGCAACCCAACAGATAGAAAGACCACATCAAGAGGGGTTTTCAGTATTGAATCTACAGTTGTTTCTTAGTACAGCAGAAAACAAAGATCCGTGGCACTCAGTTTAGCGAAAACATAATACATGGTAGCAAGTCAAGCTGCATGTGAGGCTATCTGGATGAGGAAGATCCTGGTTGGTTTGTTCGGTTCACATTTAGATCCTACAATGTTACATTGTGATAATCAGAGTTGCTTTAAACTCTTGATTAATCATGTGTTTCATGATAGATCTAAACATATTGATATCCGGTATCATCATATCAGAGATTGTGTGCAGCGGAAGATCATGTTGCTTCAGTGCATTCCTATGGAAGATCAGGATGCAGATATTCTGACGAAGGCGCTCACCAAAAGCAAATTCAAATACCATAGAGGCAGGATCGGGGTGAAAGATAATCCTTATCTTGTTGAGAGGGAGTGTTGAGATTCAACAAGATGATGAGATTAGTGAAAATGAGTCGCCTTCACTAAGTGGGCCTGTAGGCTATTTTTAGGTGCAAGTCTTTTTTTAGACTATGTCTATTTTTAGACGTGGTGATCATATTTCAGAAGTTGCAGGATGCTATTTGTGGATGGTTGGTCAAGTTGGAAAAATAGATGAAATTATATTTTTAGAATATTGGGCGAAGTCTATTTATATATCATCAATCTAAAAATAGAAGTGTCGATTATTATTAGCTCTTAATAATAATCCGACAATAAACAACAACTTATTCTCTTGGAGCACTTAATTTCAGTGTACAAATTTGTCAAATAAGTGGGTTGAAGGAATTACACAATTCCTAGGGTTTACTAGTGGTTCATGCATGGAGGACTCAATTAGAACTGAAGTGGAAAAGTTATGACAGAGTTGGAAGAGTAGTTCATGGAGTTGTTATTCAGTTTAACTTAGTTAATGGAGTTAAACTCAGTTGAGCTAGTTGTATCTAGTCTAACTGAATGATACACTAGTGAGAGTGGAGTGAATTAATTAGTTAATTAATTCACAAATAATATCTCATTACTGTTGTGTAGATTAATCCGTCTTGCGGACAAGACCGATCTCTCTAGTACTAAAAGTAACTAGCAACAAACAGCCAATTATACTAATCTCTCTCTAAGCATACAAGATTCATAAAAATTCTATATAGGTGTAAGACCTACCTTATGTCTAGCGCTTGCTTGATTTCGTTGAAGTCCTTCCCGTGCACTTGCAAGAATGTTCCTCATGAATCTGCAGTCACAAACAAGCAAAAAGATTACACAGCACCTGTATAGACATTATTATAAACCATACTCATCATAATGATCAAGGAATTTATGAAATAAACCATGAATAGACAGTTTAATGAGGGAAATGAGTATATTTGTATTAACTTCAAATAAAGAAACCTTTACAACTCCACGCTCGACAAGTCACAGGGTCCCTAAACCGACAGAATCTCTTCTAATTTGACAAGCATTGTACTCTTTGTCTCACATATAGAGATGAGTGATTTAACCTCATTAGTAAAGGATTAGTTAACCTAGGTCCTAATCTCAATGAAGATTTAACCTCAAATATCTAAGCTTCGAACCCCTCGAGGCTACCCAAGGCCTCTTTTTATAGTAGAAAAGAGGAGGTTTCTTGTTCCAAATATGAAGGGATAGAATCCTCCTTCAAAGGGATTAGCTCCTTACATCAAGGGGTTAGCTCCATCAAGTGAGGGATGCATGAACCTTCTCAAAGCGTATCCATTCTCGAAAATTCCCATCTAGAATCTTCTAGAATTCATATGAAATTCACTTTTTATCTTTACTTTCTCGCCTTTTTGGATTTTACAGAGGTCCGCACCCATAACACAAGGAACGTGCGGTATGGTTCTGCAAGCAGGCTGAACTTTAGGTGCGGGACCGCAGGGAATGCATAGAGAAAGTGTGATACCAATGTTTAGGGGATTTTAGGAACTTTTCTTTGATTTTGAAAGCTTGACATGAGGAGCTGATATGTTAGACTTGCAAAAGGAGGAAGTATGAGTAATAATGAGCTCATACTCATAGTAAAATGTCAGGATGACAGATTTTAGTGTAACAAATTGCCCCCTAAAGTGCAAAGTCTGGAATAGATGAAGCCGTAGTCTGTCATATATGAAGAGTGCAGTACTTTATCATTTCAAAGATTATCCTGTGGACACCCCAGTCGGAACCTGTAAAAACATTCAATGCAAAATATATACATATATATGTCATCACTGAGGTAGGCATTCCCATACTTAGATAAAAACTAACTATAAACTAACTGAAATCGTTCTGATACAGGAATGATTTTGAATACATCATAGTACAGATATATGTAGACACAGTATGGACGCAGCCATCTGTTTATCAATAGTCTACTGTATAGATGACAACAAAATTCCTCGCAGCCTGGATGGTGGAAACTAGATCCAGGGTCTTGATTTTCGCATCTCGAACTAGTACGATTCTATCCATGTGAATAAATGTGTTGAAGTCGAACATGGTAGAAACCACTTGATTACCAGTCAATGATGTGAACTGTTAACAAGTGTAAGAGAAACCACCAGTAATGTCAATGGCTCTCAAAGTACTCGGTACAATCCATGAAATGTGAATGAATGATCTGAAGTCGAACATCTCACGAAATCATTCGATCGAAGGTCAATGATGTAACCTGTCGTCGAAGGCGAGAAACCTGCCATTGAGGCATGCAGATTTCAAGGTACTGACGATTTTTGGATCAACTTCCTAGATAATGTGTTGATGTCGATAGAAAGTGATCTGTCGTAGGCAAGCCCACAACACGAAATCATAGATCAAGTTTTGAAAATATATTGGCAAGGACTGACTCAGGGATGGTCAATAATGGATGACAGATATTTTGCAGATGAATGGTTTTATTTGAACAGTTCTCTTGAACACATAACGACACTGCAGATGGTTTGGTAACAATTGACCTAAAGCTAATACCCAGAAACCAGTTGAAGACTTTCAATGTGGTTTGATTAACTGTTAGGCAAAGGATTTCCCAACCCAGGTGAATATAAGTGTCGTGTCCAAGAGTGGTCGACTGAGTTTTCGAAAAATTTAAAATACAACAAACACGCCCATTTTTCTCTCTTTTTCCCCCACCATTTCTGGCAAGTACCTCTTTATTTTTAACAAGCTTGAGGAGGATAACATTTGCTTGGTTATAAGCTCATCCTTCGGATAAGTCCAACTTAGTTTAAAATTCGAAACCTAAGAAGGAGTGGTTCGTTCCTGTTGAAAATTAAACAGGTCCTTTACTATTAAGTTTTAACGAGTCCAGTATAGGAGAAACTCGGTGTTTTTCAGTTTTTAGGGAGTCAGAAGAAAAACTTAAGAAAACTCTGTGGGTGTACTTTTTCGTAAATTTAGTCTCTCGAGCCCGAAAAAGGATAAAATAATGCGGGAGAGAACTCTATTGATCGTATTTAGTCAACGTATACCTTTTTCGTAAATAGTCCATTTCAGTCCGTAAAAGGGGTAAACTTATACTGAAGGGACGACTGTTCATTTACTTTAACGAGTTCGAATAGTCAAGTACTCGGCAATATTTTCATATTTAGAGAGTCTGAAAAGGGCTTAAAAGAGGACTCTAAGGTTTCGCTTTTTCGTAAATTTTTGAAAGAGTCCGAAAAAGTGATAAAAGTGTGCTCTTTGTTGAAAAATGATCGGTTCACCTGAAAAATCCTGTTTCTGCACAAAAACTTGAAACATTACACATACCTGTTTAAGATAAGTAAAAATGCTTTCAAAAATACCCTTTTAAAGTGAAAAATAAATAAATTAAAAATTCATTCATTCGAAAAAACTTATAAAAAGGACTTTTTAAATTTCATTTTTACCGTTCAGTTCCAGAGTGAAAAGTAAAAAGCTTTTGGGTAAGAAAGTTCCTGTGAAAATTCTAGAAAATTCAACCGTTGGAATCGAAAACCGTCAACCCCAGGTAATCCACGACCTCCTTATCTTGTTTTTCATCCATTTGAAATTTGTTTTTAGGCTTTAGTTTGATTTTTTAAGGCAAAAAATGGTTCAAAAATGCGCCCGCGGGGTCCGCAGGTGGGACACAGGTTACCTGCGGACCTACACTCTGTTTACAAAGAGCGGGTGCGGTACCCGCGCGGTCAATTTTAAAGCATGGTTTTCTCATTTTTCTGCCAAAATTTTTCAAATAAAAGTCTTCTAACTTGCCTTTTTTTGTATTGTAGGAGTAACAAGATGCTTATCTGGCGAGAACGTGAGCATGAGGAAGTGGATGAAGCTGTAATACTTCATTTGCCCACACAAAGGGCATTAAAAGCATGTGGCTTATACAAATTCTGGGCCATCTCAGGCATGAGGGCACAGGTAGAACTCTTGACATGGTTGGTAGACAGATGGAATGTGGAGGACCAGTGCTTCTTCATTGGTGGCCACCGGCTCGAAATTGAGCTGGAGGATATATATTTTATGACTGGTTTGTCCAAGAGGGGCGAACAAGTATCCTTGTTTGGGACTAGGCCAGGTGGCCAGACTGTCGCTAGTCTTCAACTAGAATTTTGCAATGATCAGGAAAATCCTCGAGACAAACGGATTGACATAAAACACATCATCCGTCCTGAACTAAAAGTTATTGCTTTTACTGTCACCAAACTGTGTGGGAGTGTTGCGCTTCATGTAGCTACCGGTTCCCAAATGCGTGTTGCTATGGACTGTTTTTGCGGCACCATCTTTAACTGGTGTGAAGCTGTGTTGGCGAATGTAAAAGGCCAACTAACCAGAGCAAAAAATGGGAAACTGAAAAACTTTGGATATGGATCCATCGTCATTTCTTTTGCTCTGGAGAGGATCCCCTTATTAGCTCCACAGAGTATTGCTGTTGATGCCGGTCGACCTCGAGAACCGAGAATGGTTCGTTGGTCCGCGTTGATGGCCCGTCATGCTGTTGAGGGAAATGAGATTGTACGATTCCCTTCTTCATATTTTCGTTGGCTGGATCACCAACTTTTTGTTATAGAGGATTTTCCGTATGCCGGGATAGATTTCCGCGGTGACAGAGAGATGGTTCTCCCTGCAGGGGAACAGTGGGATGATTCAGGTAAAACATTTTTCAACGTTTGCTAAATCCTAATTTTTTTTTTTTAATTTTTTATCGTCTTTGAAAACTAATAATCAAAATTTTTTTGAATACAGACGTGGGTCCACATCGACCAGCTCATCTCCAACCTTATGAGAGACGACAACCAGTTGCGCCCGCACCAGCCCCAGCAGGCCAATCAGCAGAGATTTTGACTGATTTGGAGCATCATCTGGAGCGCTTGACTCTAGATATACCAGAGACCAGCATAGATGACATTCCTATCAGGCTACAGAGATATTTGATTGGAGTTCCAGGACTTTTCAGGAGGTTCCTATGCAGGGTAGCCCGAGCAGTGGTTTCGTATCGTGATCACCATCAGTGATGGGATGATCGTGTAGACTCGTATTTTTGTCTTTTGTATTATCATTTTTGCCTATCATAAGGTGTTTCCAACCTATGATCGAAGACGATGTATATTTTTTGAACACACTCCTATACTATGATATATCACTATTTTGACGGCTATCTGTGTACATATGTGAATGTTGTTTGTTTTACTGCTTTTGATTATTGCAAATGTCTATTTATCATACTAGAAGCAATTGAATCTGCTAATGCATTTAAATGTCTTGGAATATGCTGATATTCAATGTAATCAAACTCACGTTCCAAGAGACGAACTCTCAAAAACAACCATAATAACACTGGATTTCTAATGGTATAAACCTTGTTAAGCTGTAATACAACAAGTTCTGAATCCAACCTTACAACCAAACTCCGAATTCCAAACGATATGGACTCAGATAATAACTCAATCACTGCACTATACTCGGCAATGTTATTTGTTGTTTGACCAAGGCTTACCCCATGCATGGATATTAACTCGTCAGAGGGTGAATAGATAACCCAAGCTGCGGAAGAAATATTCCGTGTACTACGACAAGCACCATCAGCAAAACCAATGTAGGTTTGAAGAGACGTCGAAATCTGCAATATCAAGAGTAAAACTCAGATAAGCAGTAATAGTGACAAAAACACACTTCTAAACTAGGTACACTTTTCTAATCTAAAACACACCAACAGTAAAGAAATCTAAACTAACGAAAATCTCCACACCTCATTTAAGCATAATATCGCTTTAGATAAAGCCCATTTCTGGGTTTATCCAAAGGGACACTGTCAAAATCTATCAACTCATAGGCCCCTTTTGCTAACTTTCGTTTCACAATGTAAGGACCATGCCACATAGGCACGAATTTCCCAGCTCCTAGCTTGTCGTTAGCTTGATCATAAAGTAAAACTAGGTCTCCTTCTGAAAAATTTCGAGGAGTCACATTTCTATCATACTGAGCTTTTATCCTTTTAACATGAGCCTCGTTTTCTATTGCAGCGTTTCGTCGATTCTCATCTAATTGGGCTAAGTACAAGAAACGTTTCTCCTCTTCAGACGTAGCTGGAAGTAATTCTACGGCTAATTTTAGTGACGGAATTTCTCATTCAATCGGCAACACAGCTTCCAAACTATAAACCAGTTGAAAAGGAGTGAAACCTGTTGATGTTTTGACTGAGGTTCGATATGCCCAAAGCGCTAAAAATAACATGGAATGCCAATTCGTCTTGTGAATACCAATGATTCGTTTTATCATGGTGACTAAAACTTTATTAATAGCTTCAACCAGACCATTGGCTTGCGGATAATACGGAGTGGAACTATCGTGGCGTAAGCCAAGCTGTTCTGTCAGTTCAGTCATCATGATATTCCGAAAATGACTTCCATGATCCGTAATAATAGCCTGAGGAACACCGAACCTAGCAATTATGTGATTAAATACGAATGTTGCAGCAGTCTTGCTGTCAGCTGAATATGTAGGCATCGCCTCGGCCCATTTTGTAAAATAATCTATTGCTAGAATAATATAGGCATGCCCCCCGGTCGAGTGAGGGTTACATGTAATAAAATCGATACCCCATTTCGCGAAAGGACCAACAGCAATTATAGGGTGAAGAGGAGCGGGTGGCGCGCACATTTTCCGATCAAAAAGTTGACAGTTGTGGCATTTCCGAACCGCATAAATGCAATCTTTGAACAACGTTGGCCAGAAATAACCTGCACACAATATCTTTTGGGCAGTGGCATACCCAGACATATGACCGCCACATGCTCCAGAATGGCAATCATTTAGAACCTTCTCAGCTTCTTCATGAGTTAGACAACGTCGGAAAACAGAATCCGCTCCCCGTTGATAAAGAGTATCACCAATGATATTATATTGTTGGGATTGGAAGCGTATTTTCCGTCGCTGAGTTTGTGAAATGTCCGGCCGAAAACATTGGGTTTGGAGATATACAATAATATCTCCATACCATGGATCAAGTGTACTGATAAGAAACAAAGATTCGTCGGCAATGGACTCTTTTGCCACTGTTTCAGTATCAGTAGAGGGGAAATCGCACATCAGTTCCGCAAATACCAAAGATTTCTTTGCCTTGGATTTTTCAAATTCCAAGTCAAATTCCTGTAGGATAACTATCCATTTGGAATATTTGCCCCCTAGCAATTGTTTGGTCAAGATATACATCATAGGGTTGCAATTAGAAATTACAGTGGTTTTACGTAATAAGATGTAATGTCTAAAACGTTGGACAGCTTGAACAGCTGCCAAGGCCAATTTCTCCACATGTGTGTATTTGATTTCAGTCGGATGCAGATTTCGACTAAGATAATAAATCACATGCTCATTGTGAGACTCATCTTCCTGAACTAGTACCATCCCAATGGTGGAATGAGAAGCAGCGAGATACAAAATGTAATCTTGGTTGTAGTTGGGAGGATGCAATAACGGTGCATGGGTCAACGCGTGTTTGAGTGCATCAAAAGATCGATCAGCGATCTCGTCCCAAATGAACGGAATGTCCTGTTTCAACAACCGGGTAAAACCCTTTGTAAGCTCGGCATAGTTAGGAATAAATCTACGTAAAAAGTTTGCTTTCCCCTGCAAACTTTGGAGTTGGCGTAAAGTCGAAGGAGGAGGCAATTTAATGATAGCTTCGACCTTCGATGGATCGACGCGAATGCCTGCTTTCAAGACAAGAAATCCCAGTAATCGACCTGATTCTATGCAGAAAACACATTTATGCGGATTCAGCCTTATCCGATAATGCCTACATCTCATAAAAATTGCTCGTAAATGAGTGGGATGATCGGCCTGACGTAATGAATGAGCTGGTAAATCATCGAGATATGGCTGAACGATGTGCTTCATGTCATGAAATGCATAAGACATAGCCCGTTGAAAAGTTGCTCCAGCATTCTTTAGTCCAAAAGGTAGTTTACAATAGGCAAACGTTCCCCACGGACAAATGAAAGTTGTTTTAGGTTGATCTACAGGGAGTATGTTTATTTGATTGTAGCCTGAAAAACCATCCATGAAGGAAAACAATTCACTGCCAGCACAATCGTCAATTATTTGATCGATATAGGGAGTTGGATAATTATCTTTTGGACACGCTCGATTAATATCCCTATAATCGATACATACTCTTATCGTTCCTTGTTTTTTAGTCACAGGAACAATATTCGATACCCAATCCGTTAAGGGAATTGGATAAATGAATCCTGCTCGAAGTAATTTTTCAACTTCAGCTTTTACAGCAGCAGCTTTTCTAGGATGAATTTGACGTAATCGTTGACGAACAGGTTTAGCATCCGGGTAAGTCTTAATTTCATGAACTACAATCGATGGATCAATTCCTGGCATTTCTTCATAAGACTAGGCAAACACGTCACGGAATTCTTGAAATAGGGCTTTATAAGTTTGAATTTCTTCATCTGTACAACAAGCACCTATATGAATGTTTTCAATTATTCCTGGTTTTACTGAAATGTCAATTGGAACTGTTCTAGATATATTTTCCAAATTTAACTCAGAATCAGGATTTTGCAATGGATTTTGAGGTTCCTTGGCATATTCAACAGTAAAAATTGAAGCGAAATCATCTTCAAAATGATCTAATTCAGGTAAAAATGAAGATCGGTGATGTAGATATTTCCATGGTAAATCATCAACAGACAAAACTCACGAATTTGCTCATCTGTATGAACAAGTTCAGGAAATGTCGTTGTAATTGAACTAGATATAGAAAGTGATTCCTCTTGGATCCCATTCATTGGATGAATTTCGGTTGAAGAGGGGTCGGAAAAAGACTGTACATCCTGGTATGCAATTTCAAATGGACTCAAAGGCATCGCGCCATCAAATGAATCTATCTCGGATTCGGAGGGTATAATCTAAGGATCATCAAACATAACAGTGTCTGACGAAATCATATGAATACTTGCAGTAGAAGGCGATACGTTAGGAGGAGGAAAGGAAAAAGTTCCTAGTAAACCAGAATCTTTAATCAAACCTACTCCAACATCCTTATAAGGGATAGTCGTTTTACCAACATGCTGGATTGTTTCTGTAGAGGCTGGGTCAGACGAGAAATAAGTTAACTGATCTATTGTCACGATCTTTCCTTGATATGGAAATTTTATGAGCCGAAAGACCGAAGAGACAACAGCAGTCATAGCATAGGACCAACTACGACCCAGAAGAAGGTTGTAATCTAGAGGGGCATCAACCACTTCCACATCTAGATTAACGATTTTACCTTCGACCCCTATGGGTAAATCCTGCAAAATACCAAAAGGTTGAAAACCTCGACCATCAAAAGCTTTTAGAATCGTCGGAGATTGGTTAAGTGTAGGAGATCCAAGAGATTTCCAACACTGAATCGACATAATACATGTTGAAGCTCCCTCATCAATCACAGTCCGAAAAATAGGTCTGTTTTTTACTAACACTGGAATCTGGAAAGCCATTTGTTGAGGAAGGCATGGTGTACTATTTTCTAAATCGAAGATTATAAGGTTAGAATCCTGAACATCGACAGCTCCTATGGCAGACAATAATAATTTACACTGTGTTGGACAAGATTGCAGCACTTCCAAAGCCGACATTGCTGAAGGAGAAACAGCTAAATCTTCAACAATATTGTAATTCTGAGCAGCTCTCGCATGTGGATTGAAAGCTGATTTACGAAGAACACCTTTAGCAGGCAGTTTGATTATTAGGTCTAGATTTTGTTTTTCGATCTGTAGCGGACCGGAAACAGGAGGAGTTGTATTTGATGTATTTTCATTAGAATACTCTACTTCTTTGCCATCAACGGGATTCTTAGAACCGTAATCTTGCGATTGCGTCGCAACTCTTACATGAGACATCATCATAATAGGCTCTTCTAAAGTAGTCGAGGAAGAACCAATCATCTTACTATCTTGAATTGGAAAAGGATTCTTCAAGACAGCAGGTTGTTGCGATCCTTTAACGAGTTTCGTAACTTCCTCTCGATATGGAAATTCTTTCGTGAAATGATCTTGTTCACAAATGAAACAAGGATAGCGAGGTTTACGTTTCTCGTCATTGGATTCATCTTTATCAGTTTTTTCTTTCGAATTCTTTTTGTTTTTGTTCCTCCCCTTCTTTTTACCACCGGATTTTGATTTTGTCGTAGATGTTTCAACAACATGAATGTCGGCAGAAACTTCGGGAGAGGATTCTCCTTTCGGGGAATCAGGTAAAGTTATAATTGGAGAAGAATTCTTTGAGGATTTCTTCTTACTTTTAGAACTAATTGTACCAATCATACTGTCAGCGGCATGAGACCCTGAAGGAGCGGCAGCTATTTGACCTTGTTTTGGAAGGTTTGGGATTTTTTCATGTAGAGTACCTGACTGCGTATAAACGAGGTCAAGGTACTGAGCCTGAGCAATTACTTGCTCTTCAGTAACAACACCAGCCTTAGCTACATCTTCAGTGATCTTGGGTAACAATGATTTAACAAACCATTCTGCCAAAATTTGATCCGGAATATAAACTTTCACCAAACGTCGTCTACGTCTCCATTCATGAATATGATCAGAAATATACGTGGACGTAGATTGTTTTAGTGAAGTTAATAATTATGTGCCGTTGTCGTATCTGGCAGGCAACTGAAAATGAGTCAAGAAAAATGTTGCTAACTGACTGAAATTATGAAACGAGCCTCATGGCAACTCAATGTACCATTTGGCAGCAAGACCTATGAGAGTTCTTTGGAAAAGACGTAAGCGAATCGAATCATCAATGATTGAATTAGATGCACACCAAAGGTGATAAGTCATAACATGGTTCGATGGATCCTCTCCTGACTTACCTTCAAATTTTGGTATATCACTGGGCAACTTATGAGGCATTGGCGGCCAGTTCTGATAATAGAAAATAGGATCATTTGTAAGGCGCGTCAAATCAGGAAATCCAAAGTTGCGATAAACGGTAATTGACGGTTAGGGTCACGAAAACCTTGAGAAGCCAAAGAAGATCCAGGAGGCAGATACCCAGGATAACTAGGAATCGGATTAGCATTAGGTATTGTGTAACCTCCTGGATAACCAGGATGAATCAGACCATACTGAGGTTGTTGATAAGTATAACCAGGGTACGGTTGATAGCTCAGATTCTGAACATAGGGACCGAATTGCGGTTGTCCTTGGTACGATTGATACGTAAATTGAGTTCGACTCGTAACAACTGTACTTGTACCGGTTTGTCCTGCAGGCATCTGAACTGTAGTCTGAACTGAAGGTCCTGACTGAGGTACAGAGACTTGAGGGATTTGCACGGATACAGGGGTAGCCGAACTCGGGGCTACAGATACTCCAGAAACAGGTGTGACAGGTTGAATAGACGTTGCAGCAGTTGCAGCAGTTTGGGGCGGAGTCTGAGGTGTACTAGGCCCAGCCTGCTGAACTGAACTAAGTGCAGGAGTTTGAATAGCTGGCTGAACAGGATGTTGGGTTGAACCAGAAACCAATGGCTGGCCAGGTTGATAAGGTAACTGCACATTAGGCTGAAAAGGCTGTTGATATTGGGACAGATCCCACACCATCATTCTGGGGTATTGTCCCGTAGAAGGTTGAACGTAATGACCAAAACCTGGTTGAACGTAGGGTTGATAATTAAAAGGTAAATTTCCGGCTCCTTGAACAGATGGTTGACCAGAAGGCTGTTGGAAACCTTGCATTGGGTACTGCCCTTGAGGTTGATAACCTTGAGGCACATACTGAAGTTGGGGTTGTTGAGGACCCTGAGGAGCATATTGAGTTTGGGGTTGACCTTGAGGAATGTACTGTCCTTGAGGTTGATAACCCTGAGGTATGTACTGTCCTTGGGGTTGTCCCCCAAAATAATATGGATCGATAGATTGTCCTGGGAAAAAGCTACCTTGAGGTTGTGCCCCGGGTGGTAACTGACTACCTTGAGGTTGCCCCCCAGGCGGTAATTGACTACCCTGAGGTTGCCCCCCAGGCGGTAACTGAGTTCCCTGAGGTTGCCCCCCAGAAAGAAACTGACTGCCTTGAGCTTGAGGATTGGGAATATTACCAGACATCATAAAAATTTTCTTTGCGTTCGACATTTCAATTTTAAGTCCACCAAGACCAGATGATAACACGTTTTCGATGGGTTGAGGAGCTACTCCCGAGAAAGTACCAGACAAAGACTGATATCCCGAAGGAACAGAAGGACCACCATGTAAAAATGATTCAGGCGTTTGAGAAAACATGGATGACTCTCCAGCCATAAAAGATGACGGATAATAACCTCTGGGTGTAGGATGAAATGGAACTCGAGGTGGATAAAAAACAAGACCCGGATTCTCTAAAAAATCTGTTAAAGAGAGATACCAAGGATTAGTTCGAATAGGGCTGTAGAAAATAGATTCACGCTCCCTAAGATTTAACGATTGAGGGGAGTTGGGAAGACATATGTCTTCGTCTGGATTAGTAAGTTCTTCAATAGAAATAAGTCCAGAGGGAAGATTTTCTGTAATAATACTTCTTACCCTAGGTGAACCTGGATCGCTAGAAGTTGGTGAGATAAATCCTGAGGATGTTTCTAACACAGAAGATTCAGTTTCAAGTTCAGAGATTTCAGGTTCGTCAGATAATTCACCAGAAGGAGAAATATTTTCAGTAACTTCAGAAACCGAAATCGGTTCTTGAATGTATTTTGTTGTAGGTATTTGATGATCAGGATGTATAACTATAGCAGAGCTTTCAACTTCTGTTGACCTAAGTCTACGGCTACTGTGTGGTACCAGAGCTCGAAGCCCTTCAAGTTGACCTGGTGAATATTCGGGGGGTTTCCCTTGTATTCTCTGGGATTGTCTTGGCAATTCCGCCACGATTAAAAATATCTAATCACACGCAAACAAAGAAAAATTTCAATAAAAACACCTAAAGTCTCTAAGAAACAAACAATTGAATCATTCGCTTAAAAATCTAAGAGTTCAAACCACACACAAACAAGTAACTTTCCGTACTAAAATCACTAGTTGGTGATGAAATCCAACTTAGTAGAATTTTAACACGAAAAGGGCAGTTGGAACAGTTACCCCGACAACCTGCTTAATGAAACAGACTGGCACAAGTTTCTTCACAAAACCATCTCGAGTGAAGAGAACCCCCCAGAGAGTCCAAGTGAGTCTAGTCGACGTCTGTTCCAGGTATAGTGGGATTTTCCCTCCACCGTCACCTTAGGAAAGAATCCTAAAGATTATGGCCTCTAAGGTTACCAACTGAAACAAATATACCTGGGGGAACAGTCTACGATCCGACACACACGCAAGGGCAGAGTAACAAAGCTCAATCCCCTTGAAGGCTCCTTGAACAGAATCCAAGGTTTACCGACAAGTGACCCCTGGCTCCTCGACAATGGTCTATCCTAGGTTTACCGTTTAATACGTGTATATCTTCTATCGTTCCCAATGAGGAAGGATTGATTACCCCACTGGTTCAGATATGATCTCGTGCTTAACTCCTTTAAGAGGAGCTTCCGAGAGCATACATGCAACAACTGGAATTATTCCTACTGCAAGATTTGTCTACTTGTTTGTTTTAGCTATCTTGGAGAGTTAATTACTGCCTACTCCAAGATACTAGCCTAAGTTATGTTGTGATAAGAGCCATAGAAATAAAAGATTACTAGATGAATTTTAGTTAAGCGTTACTTTTATGAGTTGTTTCTTAAGACAATGGGTGCGGAAATGAAACTTTGGA
The DNA here is from genome assembly GCA_034641835.2 of Pinus albicaulis. Taxonomy (NCBI): domain Eukaryota; kingdom Viridiplantae; phylum Streptophyta; class Pinopsida; order Pinales; family Pinaceae; genus Pinus; species Pinus albicaulis. The sequence goes on from CM076573.1 coordinate 35,386,118, forward strand.
TGATGTGAAGACTCGACTTCCAAAAAACACTAAAATGCACCTATGATGATATTCAATTCTTTCTCTTTCAATGAACTTCTATTTAAGGAAGAGTTAGAGAATGCAATTCTTTTAATTAAACAATTCCTTCTTTAAACATGAAAAATTATTGAAAGAAAATATTTTGTCTTTTCAATAAACTATCAAAGCTCACAAGAAAAATCCTTTTCTTTTCCAAACTAGAAGCTACAAAAACAATTTTCGTTCAAAAGAAAACTACAAAAACTAAAACTACTCAAAACTAAAAACTCTAATCTTGAGATCTAGAATCTAAATTGAGTAAAAGCTTTTAAGATTTTTTTATGAATGTTTCCCTTAGTTGTTCAGCAAACTAAGAATCTATTCGTTCAGATAACAAACAGATCAAAAACACTCAAAATATGTTTTTTATAAAAATGAAATTCAAAACTCTGAACCAAGTTTTTCTCGAAGATTTGCAAAGAAACAAAAGACTTAATTTCTCAATATAGGATGTTTTCACAATCAGGTTGGATTCAAAAGACAAAAAGAGATCAATGTAATTTGAGATACTGCAAATTGTCAAAAGTTTCGAATCGCTACAAAGACCAAGTGGAAAACCAATCCAAACTGCAAAATCTTCTAGAAAATCATCAAAACATCAACACTGTTGAAGTTCATTCACAAAAAATTCTTGACAGAAACAAAAATTAGTCTGGGCAGAAACCAAAGATCTAAAAATAAACTAGAAAAAGAAATCTAGGGATTTTCTAAAATTTTTACAGGGTCCGCAGGTAACCAGTTTTGACAGGTGCGGTCCCGCACTGTATCCTTTACAGAAAGTGCGAACCTGCCCGCACTGTGTAAATAAGGCAGAGTGCGGTCCTAGGAAAAATTATAGAAAAACTTAAAATATTTCTAAATTTTCAAAAACAGGGAAAAACTAAAGTACCCAGACAGATATGTATCAATCAAAAACCAGGAAAAAATGTTTCCTCAAATCAAAAATAAAAGAGAACCAAAAACAACAAGTTCTTCCCCAGCAGAGTTGCCATTTTGTTGTGTAGATTAATCCGTCTTGCGGACAAGACCGATCTCTCTAGTACTAAAAGTAACTAGCAACAAACAGCCAATTATACTAATCTCTCTCTAAGCATATAAGATTCATTAAAACACTATATAGGTGTAAGGCCTACCTTATGTCCAGCGCTTGCTTGATTTCGTTGAAGTCCTTCCCATGCACTGAAAGAACGTTCCTCGTGAATCTGCAGTCACAAACAAGCAAAAAGATTACGCAGCACCTGTATAGACATTATTATAAATCATGCTTATCATAATGATCAAGGAATTTATGAAATAAACCATGAATCAACAGTTTAATGAGAGAAATGAGTATATTTGTATTAACTTCAAATAAAGAAAACCTTTACAACCTGTGCCTTGATGTTGTGCAGGTCCTCCCGGGGTCCAAAGCAGGAATCTCTTCTAATTTGACAAGCATTGCACTCTTTGAACCAAGACAGATAGAGATGAGTGATTTAACCTCACAGAAAGTCTTAGTTAACTGAGTCTGAATCTCAACAGCATTTAACTTCAAATATATTAAGCTTGAACTCTCTTTGAGGCTACCTAAGGCCTTTTTTTATAGTAGAAAAGAGGAGGTTTCTTGTTCCAAATATGAAGGGATAGAATCCTCCTTCAAAGGGATTAGCTCCTTACATCAAGGGGTTAGCTCCATCAAGTGAGGGCTGCATGAACCTTCTCAAAGCGTATCCATTCCCGAAAATTCCCATCTAGAATCTTCTAGAATTCATCTGAAATTCACTTTTTATCTTTACTTTCTCGCCTTTTTATGTTTTACAAAGGTCCGCACCCATAACACAAGGAACGTGCGGTATGGTTCCGCAGGCAGGCTGAACTTTAGGTGCGGGACCACAGGGAATGCATAGAGAAAGTGCGATACCAATGTTTAGGGGATTTTAGGAACTTTTCTCTGATTTTGAAAGCTTGACATGAGGAGCTGATATGTTAGACTTGCAAAAGGAGGAAGTATGAGTAATAATGAGCTCATACTCATAGTAAAATGTCAGGATGACAGATTTTAGTGTAACAATTAATCAACTGAACAAATACATCAGTTAACTACAGTGCATGTCAGTTCCAGTGGAGACCCAGTGGAGAGATAGGTGAAAGGGAAAGATGGACTATCCGTTGTGACTATAGTGAAGCATTTATTGCACCACACACACATTTGAGTTTCCAATGAGGATTGCATAGTGCTAGCAAGGTAGATTTGAATTCATTCAGAGCTATTCTTCAGCAGGGATTGCGCAGTGGAGACAGGCTATTAGGTGGCAAGAAATCAGTGCATGGATTTGCAGATTTCTTCTGATTAGTGTGTGACGATTGATTGTACTGAGAGCTTGATGTACTAAGCTTTGTATGATATTGTTACATGATCTCCATGATACATAATATATGATAGTTGGGGTTTTCAGCTTCAGGCTTTCCCGTTAAACAATTGTGTTATGTGCAATTATTTTTATTTGCTTCATGTGTTTGCAATTGATTTTAATTTCCACAAAAGATTAATAGTGGAAGGATTATGTATTCAGAAATAAGATCAATATTGTTAGATCAGGAGAATCTGGATATATACATGCATCTTGTCTATAATTTCTACATTATCATGTACTTGTTGTTGTTGCTCACCTTCTTCGTGGGTATCCCTGTTCGGACTAGGTTGTGCAGTGTGATGGTTATACTTATCCGAAAGGCTCTTTGGTATATTTTCTTGCTCTCTCATTAACGTCTCATTAAGACTCGAGTCATCTCTATCTGTAGATGTTGTACTGTATCCAATAGTCTATTCGTTTGGCGTTGCTTCTCCTCCAGTATTCTACTGGTTTGTTGGTGTTGGTCTACGCTTAACTACACCCACATTTCTGGGTTGACTTCAGGATTGGGCAAGGGATGGGTTTCCCCTGTAATTATGGGTGTTTGATGACTGGTCCATATTCTCATTGCAACTTCTTGTTAGCCTTCCTGTCATTGTGCACAGTTTTCAACACAAGAGCAAAATGAAAAAATCCATGTTATTACATTGGCCCATCTGGCCCCAGCGTGTAACTTGGCTCTGATACCACTTGTCACAACCATTGAAATACAAAAAATTCACCATACAAAAAAAAATTACCTAAGTTAACTTAACACCCCACTTAATACCACATGTTACCATAGTAATGAATTTATAAACATATTAATTTCTAAACCTCTAACTCCTAAAGTCTTACCCTTATGAGCATGACTTATCCACAAACTATATATATAAATATATCAATGCCCATATGGCATACTTTCGGCATTCATAAAATAGAACTTGACATTGTAATTATATATATTTCGGCTGATTTGATATTCAAATATTTTCAATTCCATTAGACTTGTAAAATAAAAAGGTGATAACTTTAGACAAACTTCACCATATGAATTATGCATCTGGCTGTACTACGATGTGTCACTGTATCTCAGTAAAAATGATGTAATTACTCTGAAAATTTAATTTAATATGTTGTTTAATTAAGCTTACGAATCATAAGATATTGCAATCAATTAATAATTATCAAGTTTTGGATTTGAGATCGAATTCCATACAAATGATAGACAACTGGCACATTTAAGTGTTGAGGTCCTTACAGTTGTTAATGCTTTGGGTGACTTGATATAGACCTTCGATCGACGTAACCCTAGATCTAACAGATCTGAGATTTTCTAAGGTGGTTATGGTAACCACCACACCCTCGCTTGGTCATTCGTTCATTTTTCCGACTCGCCTCACTCTCGGCAGCTCTGCAACTTTCTTGATTTTTCCATGAATCATCTGCTGGTAAATGGTAACTCTACGGATGTAGTGTGAAGGGGCCTTCTTCTTTCGCCATGTTGTTACCATAGCTACCCTGAACAGGTCAACCCCTTGCTCCCTTATGCCACTATAAACTCTTTGGTTGCGATGTCTCATTGAATGGAAGTCCGATCATAATACTTCTCTACTATTTTATTTACTGGTTCTCTTACCCAGCTACACGTTTGCAAACTGGCCATTTTAGTCTATGATGTTCCATTTTTTTTCCGAAAAGGGTTTATCCCATCTTTGTCAGTATTCTCAAGTCCCATCTTCCTTGAGGATTCCTTGTGCACAGTCTTCTGAAAGGTGTTCGGGTTTATTCTTCTGGTGGTGTGGTGACATAACGGAGCTCCGCGCGCCAAGTTATAGGTAACCCCCTGCCCATACCTTCTTCTATCGTGGTTTCCAGTTTTAAGTTTTACTCTGTTTTAATATATGTCCTTCTTAGAATTATATTTTTGACATTCTATTGTGCATTTTCCTATTATTCTACATGTATGGGTTTGCCATCGAACAAAGGGTAACTTGGTTCAATTCCAAGCTCCTTTGGAGAAATCACCAGTAAGTTGTGGTTATCATCCCATTATTGCCGTTGTGATTGTAAGTTGTTTTTCCTTTATCTGGGGGTAAAACCCCTGTATGTACAGGGTGGCTCAATTCTCGACAGGGTCTGCATGCAAGATGTTTGGATTTTCAGCTACAAGGTTGGATGATTCACTTTTTGGTTTAATGTAAACTCATCCTTCATGCGATGAATTGTCCATAGGTTTTATGTTAAGAGGATTGTATACATTCAGACTCATAAGTCCATATGTCGGCTCCACCGAATAGAATCTTGTTCACTGATTCATACTGTGATTTACTTTATATTCAAATATTTGTAAAACAATTATGTTTGAAGCACCTTCGTGGGTATTTTTCATTTTAATCGTGTAGTTCTGATTCAAGATTTAATTGTATGTTTCCTTGAAAATTTCATTTATGTGCACAGTTACTCTTCGTGAGAGTTTGGTATATAGTTTGCTACTTAATACAGATTCCTTATAAAATTGTATTACAATTTTTATGATTTTATTTCTTAGCTGATCATAAGGAGACACTAGTTAATTATTTTATAGAAATCCTCATGTTCTGTCATCTTCTTCTGTAATTATGGTTTAGTAGATATTATATGTATATATTTTGGCCTAGGGACCATGACCCTTGCCCATGTGTATAGGGCTCGGCGCTAAACCCTGGTGCCTTTACATGTACAGGAAACCCCTTCATTTGGTATATTATGTTGTCTGAAATTCCTTTGGGATAAGATTTTTAGATAGAACATAATGATTTCCCTATTAGGTAAAATATAGATGGAGTTTAGAAGCCATCCTTTATGTTATGGTTGTCTTTTTTTATTCTTTTCGTTAAATAAACTTTCTTGTGCTGAATTTCAAATCTATTCATCCATATTAATTAGTTTTCACATAATAAAACACACTTACTATTTTGCCTCTTTTAAGAAAGTAATATCCAACAAAATATCATGATCTTTTATCAACACAATAAATCTAACTTATAAACATGCGTCATTCCCAATCTGTCTTGCATAGTAAAACATAAATCAGACATTCATTTATACTTATCTCAAATTTTCTTCCTGTTAACTGATGGTCCTCCCAACTGTGAGAGAGGCAATCATGTCCTCTAAACCCCCCGTGCTCCTCTCCAGAGCCTTATGTAGTAGACAGTTTTACTGAGAAGATAAGCCTCAGGATTTCCAAATCCAGTCTATCCTTATCTGGGTATAGAGCTCCACTGGCATCCTACCAGCTCTGGACAACTCAATCAACTTGCAGTTGTTAACCCTTAGCATATTTATGAACATAACCCCTTCCCTTCCTCAGGATTTTCCTTAAATCCTTTTCTGGGAAGTAACTGTCAGGATTGTCTCTACTTTTACTCTGGGATCTTGGAAACATTCACCATTCAGTTTATTCCTTTTTACTCAAAATAATTATCCATATTTTCTTGTATTATAAATAAATTCAAATTCTACTAACGAATATCATATTCATTAGCTAGTTCTATTAAAGAAAATATTTGTGCATCATAAAGTATGTTTATCATAATTAATCATGAAACGGGGTGTTACATTAGGCTACAATGAGGGATGATTGTATATTTCTTTATATAATATTAGTAGAATAATTCTACAAACTTACAAAAAAAAGTGAAGTACACGTTTTTTTATTTTATTTTTGTAACCTTAACCACTAAGGGATTTGAATTGGTAACCTATTGCAAGGAATGCCTTAACAATGCACCCATTCACTTTCAATTCTAAGCCCCATGGGTGAAGTGCATGTATATTTTAAATATGTCAAATATTATTTTTTAACAAATTCAATAGACATTTTAGTAGATAAGATTAGATGTAAAGTGAATTTGGTGTATTTTCACTAATGATTTATGTATAAATTCCATATGAATCTGATACAAATAGTTTAATTATAAAATTGAGTGTAACTTTTGAGTAAACTTGGCACATTTTGATACATAATTTAATAAACAAGACCATGTTGCAAATTTTAGGAAAATATTATGCATCTTAATTGATGAAGTAACATATAGATTTTGGTTGAATTTAACTTATATCTTAAGAAACAAGACTTAATTCAAATCCTTAACAAATTTGGAATATCTTAATAGTTAAGACTAGATATCAACCTTACAGAAATTTGACAAGAACATATTTTAATACAGAAGACTATGTTGCAAATATTGGGAGAATTTACAGTGAGATGTATATTCTAAAACATAGGTGACACCCATGTGTAACAACCATGTATTACCTTGATGTCAACTGACATCAATTGAATATGTACCATTAAGAAGAAGTAAAAAAAAATAACTTACATCCATCTTAACCCCATATTCATTAGGCAAAGAGAACTATTAAAACCTTAGAGATGCAAACCTTTTTGAGGGTGTAAGAGTTATATTAATTTTTCAACTCTGAGAGATTCGATCCCTCTCAATATTTAATAAATATAGGTTTAATATGAATCTAGGTTGAACAAGACTAATATAAATCTTGGAACATAACTTAATAGATGGGGCTAAGTACAAATCCTAAGTGAACTCACTATAAATCTTTGACAAATTCAGTTTATCTTAACAAACAAACAAAAAATCAAATCTTAGGCAAATTGAACACATATTTTGATGACTAGGTGTAAACCTTAAATGAATTTGGCATAACTATTGAATATTTTTAATTGATTTTATTACGTTTAAATTTTTGTGATTTCAGTTGAATAAACTCATATTAAAACTTAGAAATAATATAAGTTGAATAATTAGTTTATCTTAAGGTTCAGCAGGCCGATTTTTCTTTCAATGAACAATAACATCATCATAAACCCACCCCAAAAAAAACTATTAACCAACAAAAAAATATATATATTCACTTAACCACCCCTAATTTTTTGTGTTAAAAATTGATGCAGGGGCATTAGACACTAGCCAGCAATGTAGGTAGTTTTGTCCACATGTTGTGGCTAGGAGGGTTCAAAACATTTGAATTGTAACAGCTAGGTGTCAATACCTCAGCTGATTGTATCATTTAGATTAGTTAGATTTGTAGAAGTCGAATAGTTCAGTTCGATCCATCTGTCACATTTCAGTTAATTGAATAATTGTAATTAGGCTTTTGGCTTTCTAAAATGGTCCTCGCAGAGGAACCGAAGAGTCACACTATAATGTCATAAATTGAATCCTAAGATGTATTGGAGAGGGAGAGAGGAAGAGAAAAGGAGGGGAGTTTCTGAAATAAATTCTCTGTGTTAAAAATTGTTTCCATTTAAACAATTTATGTGCTTGTTGGCCATTTTATTTCCTCGAACTGTTAATTGTGAAGAAATTGTTTAATAGTGAGACGATTGTACGTTGGTTCCATTTGGAATCGTTGAATGTGGGAGTTGTATAAGTCTGCATTTCTCTGTCTATTTCCCTGTAATTGTTTGGATAAACCCTGTGAAGAAATCTCGTGTGTAGGCAAGGTTTGGTAATAATGGTGAATCCCGCTTCACAAAGAGATGAATTCGTTACTGTTAATTGAAGTTCGGAACCCTGACCTGAGTTAATGAATTAAAGGGAGAGTGTAACCCGACTTAACCTTGGGTTGACCACTGTACCGAAACCACGAACGGATTGCAAAGGCAGATTGCCCATATCGCACCACTTTTGGTGAATAAGTGGTATTTCTTGGTTGGGGAGCGATTCCATAGAGTGTTTGATGCGTGGCAAAGTGGACCCCCGGAAAACCATTGTTTAAACCATGCCATCGCACGTTATCGTTCGTACCAGGACGCCGAGCGATATTGTCGAGTGTCGTTGATTCGGGAAGGGGCCATCAAACGGTGATCGCAGGCTGGACTTGCCCGAAGCTTAATAAAAGAGCCCGGATCATATCGACAACGATCGACGGTGTAGATTCATTGCGGGAGGGGACGAGCCAGGGATTTCCGCCGTACTCCGGAAGCCTCCGCAGTGACTTCATGGGACCATTGACTGTAGAGGTGGGGCCAGAGCCAAGGGTTTATTTTAAGTCATTTGTTTAAAAAGCATGGAGTATTAATACAAAGTTTTGAAAGTTAAACATTGTTTATAAAGTTCGGAGATAATATATATAAGCCGGGAAATAGAATTTAACGTTCGGAAGTTGTGAAATATTTATTTGTCAATTTCTTTGAAATTGATAAATAAATTAAAAAGAAGATAAAGAGCCACGTGGGATAAACCAAAGGGAAATGCTGACAGAGCCACGGCTACATTAGACCATCTCTCCTTAGAAGGGTCCGATTTCAACCTTGTTGCGTCATTTGTGGTATCAGAGCCATTATTTTAAGGTTGTTTCTGCAGAAGAGCTGACATGGCAATCCGAGTTGGTAGAGGTGCTGGCAGAAGGAGACCTATTGCCAACGCTGAGGTGTTGGGGATGTTGCAGAGGGTCGAAGCCAGAATGGATGCCCTGGAGCGAAGACAGACCAGAGATCCTGAAGACATCAGAGAACCTGAAATAGAAGAAGCTGAAGAAAATGTTGAAATTCCTCTTGACATGAGGCTCCTTAGAACTGTTCTGGGGTCTGCAGTTAAGCCCAGAATCGAAGTGTCAAGTTATGCAGGGGGACTAAACCCAGAAGAACTAGTGGACTGGATTAATAAATTGAACAAGTGCTTCGATTATGAAGAAATAAGCGAAGATAAAAAGGTCAAGTTTGCAGTGACAAATCTGAAGGGACATGCTGCACTTTGGTGGGATGGAGTGCAGGCAGAGAGAAGGAGAGTTGGCAAACAACTTATCAAGAGCTGGACCAGAATGATGGCTAAAGTAAAAGGTAAATTCTTGCCTAGTGATTACCAGCTGACATTGTATAAGCAAATGCAGAATCTGAGACAGAGGTTGCTGACAGTAAAAGAACACACAGAGGAATTCTACAGAGTAAGCATAAGGGCTGGGCAATTTCAAGACATACCAGAGGTTTGGTCTCAATCTAGTCTCCTAAATTGAGTTCATTTAATTTTCAACCAGGGTTGGTAAACTGCTGAAGTGAACTGCACCGTATGTGCCTAGGTGTTTTGTCTCTTAATGCGTTGTGTTTAGTGTTTTATGATGTTTTTGGTCTTTTGTGATGATTTATGATGTTTTTGGTATTTTTGGTAGTTTTATGTTCACAAGGAAAAATGAATAGAAAGCTAGTGGAAAGAAGCTAATGATTAAAATAGAGTGAAACCTGATTGGTTGATAACAAGTGGTGAATGCAAAGGCAACTACTGAAACAAAATCAAATCCAAACTATGACTAAATAGAAACAAAGCTTGATAATGACTTTTAAGCAAATGATTCAAAACATAAACTCAACTTGTCAAATTCTTTCATCAAAGGTATTTTGAGAGAGAGCTTGAGACATGGTCAGCTAAGCATGCAAATTCTCCTAACTAAATAGTTAAACAACTAACTTATAATGATGCAACATTTTATCCATGATTAGAGATTTGTTGAAGCATATTTGGAGTAAAACATTGATACCATCATAAGATCTCTACTTTAAGACTAGTTTCTAACTCTATTCTGCAGCTTAATTTGATACCACTACACTTCACTCAAAGGTTACAGATTTTTATAATATTCTTTTGAGGAAATGTTTGTTTGTGAGATGATAAGGAAGTTGCAGAAGTACTTCAGGCCTTAAAATGATATTGTCTTTTGTTCATATGATTATGAATCAATTATAGATTTTAGAACAAGAAGAGGTTTGTAAATAATGAAGGTTGTTTTGTTAAGTTTAACAACTGAAGTAATCTAATATGCAGTGAATGGCAACTGAATGTGGAGTGCAAATGCAATGAGTTAAGCTAAAACTGAACTTAAGATGTCACTAATCTAAAACAGTGCTGAACTACCAAGTCATTATCAAACTTAAAACAAAATAACTGAGCATGAATTAAGTGCAATTAAACTCCGGAGTATCCTAACTAGGCTATCATGCATTATTCTATGGAATTATACAGTCTGTTTGTCCATCATGATTGGTATTTTGGAAGAGTTTCTTAGAACAATCCTAACTGTACAATTCAATGCAAATGCAAACATAAAGACTGAAAGCAATGAAAAACTAAGATATCATAGCTATCTCCTACCCATCATTATGATATTTTGGAAAAGCATTTTAAGAGCAAGAACGGCTATGGTACTTAGTAAAAACACACAACTGAAGCATTCAAGATCACAATCATGCTTAAGACATTATAAGGATTTTTTGGAAGAGTTTCTTCTTTTGGAAGAGTGCTTAGCATAAGTATAACTGTGATGGTGAACAAAAGAGATTACAATTAAATCCTACAACACTATAGCCATTTCCCATTCATTATCATGATCTTTTGGAAGAGCTTCTTCTTTTGGAAGAGTTTTTAGAATGAGTATAACTATAGTAGCTAATGAAAACAACTACGAATTCAACTTCAAAAACGTAAAGGCAGCTAGGATACTTATCTAAATTACGCAAATAAAACCGTTCAGGAGGCAGGGGCCCTCTACCACCAGACAGAATCTAACACCAAATCAACTCAACGCTTTCAAAACAATACTGTCTGCTTCATTAAAGGTGAAATAACTTGAACAGAGCAATCTGTGTCTTCAGAAATGTAGCACAAAATCTAAGCAAAATATGGAACAAAATCTAGCCTAGCTCTCAGTTTTCCAAGTGTTTTTATAACAAATTTACATAACAAGATTTGGAACAATTCCAGGATAATTTTCTTTCCTTATTGAAATCACATTAAGACTCTTGAAGTGGCTGCGTAAAAAGGAAAAGGACATCTGGAATAAGACAATCCTATTAGAAGTCTGCCTTCTTAAATGTGTTCCCACGTACCAAAACCATATCCAGAATTCGTTTCTTCCTTCATGGTGAGCAACGAACAATGTAGACATGACATGGAATATACCCATATGTGGTTTTTCTTGAGAGGCCACCTGGAACATACCCAAACGTGAAGACAGCTGCAGAATTTCCGGTTAGCTATGGAATGTCTGCATTCTGCAGTTAGTTCCGGTCAAAATGCATTACAATGACAAAAATCACAAAAATTAGCAAGTCAGTCATGTTAATCATTCTAAAAGTAATTTTAAATAAAGTCATTGATCAATTGGGTCTAGGATAAAAATGGACAAAGGAAAATGAGGTAATGTAAGATGAAAGAAAACTGTCAAGAATACTTGTACCCCCCTTCTTGCGACTTCTTGCTGGTATCCTCGCCAACTTATCTATCACGTCGAGAACACGAAGGCACTGTCTAATCCTCTATTCTTTGAAGCTAAGTCTTAAGGTTTTTTCACGAATACAAGTTTGGGTAGCAAGTTGGTTAGTTGATAAGTGCCCTGATTAGCTTCTTGTTCCTCTTTTTCAAATTTTCATTAGCCTTTTCCACTTTGTCTATATGTAGGGATAAGGTTGAGTTCATATCAGTTTTGAGTTTGACTTGTTCCTTCAGAATGTCATTCTCATTTTTTATGTGTCTATTAAGTATTTCCAACTCATACCTATCCCTTCTTAACACATCTATTTCGGACAGTGGAGGACTAGGGGTTCTCTCTCTACTCTCTGAAGCTTTCCTTTCCAAAATTTCAACATAGTCATAGACTTCTTGCTGAGCAGGGTCAATTTCAGGGGTTCCTTCATTAAAATCCTCTTCAACATCTTCTTCAATAGATGTTTCCTCATCTTCTATATTTATCACCCTTGTTTGTTTAATTTGAGTTTTCCTTAGTTTCCCCTTTAGTCTATGGCTTCTTCTTGGCTGAGAAGATCCCTCTCCTTTCTCTGTGGCAGATTTCCTGATTACCTTCTCTTTCTTAAGTTGTCTCTTGATTTGAGTCAACTTCTCTAAGATGATTTCCTCACTACTTTCCTAGACTGTTTTGTCAATTTCAATTTTTGAAGCTCTCCATTTTCTGCTTCTCCTTGTAGGCTGTTGTTCAGGTGAAGGCTCTTTTGGCTCTTCAAAATGATTTCTTATCAGGAAATTGTCCCAAGTATCATTTGTTTTGGCTAAATGGTGTTCAATCAAAATTTTAACCAAGCCATGATGATATAGAGTTGTCTCTAAAAATTGAACCCTTCTTTGAACACAAGAAGCCATCTTTTTCAAACTTTGAAGCAAGAAATAGGGTAAGTTTAACTCTTCCCCCAGAAAATGCATTATCAGTCTAATGTGGTAAACATAAAATGTGCCATATCTACCCTCACATGTAATAAATTTTTCCAGAATAAGCAGTATGTTTCTCCATTTATTTTTCAATGCAGAACTTGGAATTCCTTTCTTAAACACAGTGATATCCATACCTGGTGATTTTAGAATTTGCTTCCAGGATTCATTATGGAATTCTCTGTTTTTGAACCATCTCTCTCCATTTCTAAGAAATCCCGTAGCTTCTGCAATGAAAACTTCAGTGACAGTGAATTTAACATCCCCCACTTCAACCTCAGCTCCTTGAAATGATCTTGCAAATGTTTTAGTGACTTCTTTGTGGAAGCCATTAAACTTCTCAAGAAATTGTAGCCATCCTATCTGTTGCAACATTTCTTTACATTGAGGGTATCCTTCTAGGTATTTTATACCCACTGGTTCAGTTCTTACAATGAAACCCATAATTGCTTCTTCAATGTTCAAATTAATACTCTTTCTACCCACGGAAACAATAACTTTCACCTTCGAATTGATATGCCTCAGGTTCTTAATGACAATGGCTTCAAACTTCAGAATGATATACCTCTGCGTTTACAGTGATAATGCTTAATCTCTGTTCACGGTGATAGGGCTTTGATATTCAAACTGATATACCCTTTGCTCTGCTCACGGTGATAGGAATATCTCTATTTTGCGGAATGAAGTGCTGGCTACAGAATGGAGTGATGGAAGTAGTTACGGAATGAGTAAATGGAGTGAGGTGGAGGAAACGAATTAATGACTGAAAAGACGGCAGAGATTTTTACAACAGAAAAGAAAATCATCATTGAATGATTTGGTTGGGTGATGTGAATAAATTAAACACTTCAGCCATTTTAACCGCTTAAATGATGTTGGGTATGGAATTTGAAATGAGAGATTTTAATCCAAAGTTTGTGGAGGGTATTTTGGTCATGATCAATAAAAATAATTAAAACAACTTTTTCGAATAATTCATAACTAAAACTATGCTAAAAGTTATGAAATGCCATTATAATCTAAACTTATTACCTCTGCTTTTCATTTGATTTTTGTAGTCTTTGTCTTCTTTGTTCACCTTTGGAAGAGTCTTCATAATTCTTCTTGATTCTTCTTATTCATAGATACACTGGATCATTTTGTTGCAATTCTAATGTCTGTTGACTAATGCCTTCAGGATTTGTAGCTGCGGAATGACTGTCTAGCTGCGGAAAGTCTGATCAGCTGCAGAATGTCTGTTAAGCTGCAGAATGTACCTGTAGAGCATTTTAATCATGGAATGGTGTTTTTGGAATATAAGTGAAATGTTATATGGCATGAATGAAGATGGATGATGAGACATGATATGTATGAAGTGGATGATGAAATGGAATGTGGATGGATAAGTGAATGGAGTGAAATGAAATGAGATGGATCATAAGCACTATGGATCTGAACTTATGATTTTGTAACAGCTGCTTGCAAAAACAAAATGGAAAAGTTAAAGTGTCAGAGAGACTCTGATTTTCACCCTATCTTTTCTGTATAAACATGCCAATCAGTGATTGGTTTTCATGTTTATACTTTTATTTATTTATTTATTTATATTTTTTTTCAAAAGAAATGCTTCAGAAAATTCAATCAAGTTGATGAAGAAGAAAGATTCTTCTTCATTAACTTCACATCACTGCTTTCTTGGAACTTCTGGACAAATTCTTCTCTTGAGAGTGGTTTGTGATACAACTTCAATCTATGAACATTCACAAGAAAAGTGACCTCTTCTTCATCTATAGTTCTGATTTTTACTGCCCCATTATCAAAAATTTCAACAATTTCATATGGCCCAAGCCAATGTGTCTGAAATTTACCATGAAAATCCTTGAATTTTGAATCAAACAAGAGAGCCCAGTCACCCTCTTTGAATTTCTTCTCTTTGATGTACTTGTCATGCCATCTAGCCCTTTGTTGTTGGACTAGACTTGTTTTCTGAACTGCATCTTGTCTGATCTCATCCAATTCATTAATTTGCTCCAATCTATGCTTCTGTGCCTCCGTCAAATCAAGTCCTAACTGAATTGCCATTTTGAAGGTTTGAATTTGGAACTCTATGGGAAACAAAACTTGCTTTCCATAAACAAGCTCATAAGGAGTATGGCCTGTTGTGTTTCTCCATGTAGTTCTATAGGCCCACAAGGCTTCAGGAAGCCTATCTACCCAATCTCTTCTATGTAAATGAACAGTCTTTGTTAGGATCCCTTCAATAACTTTATTAGTAGACTCCACTTGACCATTTTCTTGTGGATGATAAGGAGTAGATTTTCTATGCCTGATTTTGTACCTCTCCATCATTTGCTCCACTAGCCTTGATGTAAATTGAGCTCCTTGATCTGTAACAATTTCCCTTGGGACACCAAAACGAATAAAAATATCCTCAAAAAGAAAAGTAACTACAGATGATTCATTACCAACAAGTATTGGCTTGGCTTCTACCCATTTAGTAACATAATCAGTGCAAACTAATATATACCTTTTCTGTCTTGATGGAGGACTAATAGGTCCTACAAAATCCAAAGCCCATTTTTCAAAAGGTTCAATATGTACCTGAGGTTGTAATGGCATTTCACCTGAAGAAGAAGGTTTCCCTACTCTTTGGCAACTGTCACACCTTTTGACATACTCTTTAGCATCTTTAAACAAGGATGGCCAATAATATCCTAAATTAAGGATCTTATAGGCTGTCCTCTTATCAGCAAAGTGTCCGCCACAAGGTTCATCATGACATGCTTTGAGAATCTCAGGCATCTCATCTTCACGAACACACCTTCTAATGATTAAATATGGACCTGTCTTGTACAACTCATTAGCAACCCATGAATATTTTGCACTATCATGAATGATTTTTCTTTTATCCCTTGCATTCATTATTGAAGGAAATTTTCCTAAAACTAAATAATTAGCAATATCAGCAAACCATGGAGTTTGAGTAGAAATTGCAAAAAGATATTCATCAGGAAATTGATCTTCAACTGGAGTGTCATCTTTGATATTTTGGAGTCTAGATAGGAAATCAGCTACTGTGTTTTGTTTTCGAGGCCTATCTAGAATGGTAATGTTGAATTCTTGTAATAGCAATAACCATCTTATAACTCTGCCATTAGTAATTGATTTGTTCATTAAGTATCTAATTGCAGAATGATCAGTGTGAACAAAAGTTTCATAGCCTGTTATATAGTGTCTAAATTTGTTTATGGCATGAACAACAGCTAAAAACTCTTTTTCAGTTACAGTATAGTTTAACTCTGCAGGAGTCAAATTTTTACTGGTGTAATAGATGGAATATCGAATCAACTCTTTTTGTCCCAATACTGCTCCTAGAGCTGTATCGGAAGCATCTGTCGAGATATGAAAAGGTAACTTCCAGTTAGGTCCCCTTAATATAGGTGCTTCAGAAATTTTGGTTTTCAGGGTTTCAAAAGCTAACTGGCAATCAGAATTCCATTTGAATTCACAATCTTTGGTAAGTAATTTGAAGAGTGGGGATGCTATCTTAGTGAAGTTTTCTATAAATCTCCGATAATATCCTGTAAATCCTAGAAAACTTCTAGCATCTCTTTGACAACTTGGAATAGATAAGTTAGAGATGACTTCAACTTTTGACTCGTCAACTCTAATCCCATCCCTTGAAATGTGATGCCCTAAAACAATACCTTCAGTAAACATCATAAAACATTTTTCATGACTAAGTGAAATATTTGCTTCCTGACATCTCTTTAAAAAAATTTCCAAGTTTTCTAAAGCTTCTTCAAATGAGTTTCCATAAACTGTGAAATCATCCATGTACACCTCTACACAATCATGTATTAGATCTGAAAAAATTCCCGATACTGCCCTTTGGAATGTTGCAGGTGCATTGCATAATCCAAATGGAAATACTCGGTAAGCATAGATACCCCAAGGACAAGTAAATGTGGTTTTATCTTGATCTTCAAGTGCGACTTGGATTTGATTGTAACCACTAAACCCATCTAAGAATGAGAAGTACTTTTTTCCAGCTAATGTATCTAACACTTGATCTATGAAAGGTAAGGGAAAATGGTCTTTAAGAGTAGCTTTGTTTAGTTCTCGGTAGTCAACACATACCCTCCATTTACCATTTTTCTTTGGCACAATTACCAAAGGAGAAACCCACTGACTATCTGAAATGGGATAGATGAAATTGACATTTAACAATTTTTGCAATTCTTCTTTAACGATCTCCCTAAGATTTGGATTCATCCGTCTTTGAGGTTGTCTGATTGGTTTGCAATTTTCCTCTATATAGATGTGATGAGTGCAAGTCTTGGGGCTTATCCCTTTCATGTCAGTGTATTCCCATGCATATGCAGAAGAATGTCTCTGTATTACTTTGACTAACTCTTCTTGTTGAGATTTTTCTAGGTTCTTGTTTATGTTCAAAGTTTTGCCTGGAAAAATCTCACTTGTAGAGCTGCCAAATTTATCCATAGAATGAAGAGACATTTGCCTTGATGACAAAAACTCAATATTGGATCCCTCTTGAAATGATTCATGTTTATGTTCTGGAAAGGATTCAAAATTTTCTAGAGTATTCAGAATTTGATTATCTTCACTAATTTCTGAAATTGTGAAGAGAGGTTGTAAATATTCTTCATCCTCTATCCATTGAGTGTCATCTAGATCTGTAATTGTCCTAGCTGGAGGATATAAAGTGAATTTCTTAGTTGAACTACCATCGGAGATATACATATCACCGGATCTACAACTAATAAAAGCATCAGCTGTAGCCAACCAAGGTCTTCCTAATATAACAGGATGGCCTCCTAGATTATTCTTAGGAGTTAGGATCATGAAATCCACAGGGTACTCCCAAGAATATAGGGACACTGGAATGTCTTCTATTACCCCATCTGGTTTGATCACAGATATATCTGCTAATTGTAATAATGTGGGTGTAAAGAGAATATTAGGAAGTTTCAGTTTGTCCATGATTTGTCTACTCATGATATTTATTGTTGCTCCTAAATCAATGAGTGTGTTTTGAATTTCAATTCCATTGATGTGAATTTTGACAATTGGATTTCCTGGGTCAAGATACTTTGGAATAGCAATCTTGCCCATCATAATGTCTGCTATTTTTCCTGCCAGTTGAATTTTCTTTGTTTCTCTTATTCTTTTTCTTGTTTTCTTCATACTCAACTCCTTTATTGTTTTGGCTAAAATTGGAATTTCCTTGATGGCTTGTAATAATGGAATTTTAATGCAAACATTTCTCAGCTCATCCAGGAAATCATAATTAGGCACCATGATTTGTTTTTCTACACCTCTATCAATTTGTAGTCTTTCCGGAAAGGGAGGTATAGAAGTAGATGTAGATGGTTGCTCTAATACAGGAGTTGAATTTATTGGATCTTTTTTCTTTAATTTTTCAGTGTTTGGGTCTTGAAAGGATGTGTCTTCCTCAAGACTTTTATTCACCCATAGAGAGTCTTCCTCAGAGTTATCTTGTTCTTGTATAATCACAGAAGGTTTCCTCTTTTCAAGTATTCTTCCAGACCTAAGTTGAACATCACTAAGGTCTAGAGGAGTAATTAAATAAGTTGGAAACTTTTGGCCTTCTATCATGTATGTGTTCTGAGGATTTTTATTATTGGGGTTTGGTATGGGTTGAGCAGGCAATTGATTTGATTTTTGAGGAAATGGTAATGGGAATGGTTGATTTTGATGTGGTTGGTTCTGATGATGTTGTTGAGGATTTTGTTGAAGATTTTGAGGAAAATTTTGTTGAGGATTTTGAGGATAAAAATGTGGGTATGGTGGATATGATGATGGATACTGATAGTATGGAGAGTATCTTCCATAGGGACTTTGTGTTCCTTGTGCCCAAGATTGAGATTGATTTTGAAATTGGGGCCAAGGTTGCTGCCAAGAATTCCAAGGTGGAGGTTGATTATACATTTGATTATGGAATCCTTGTGTCTGAGGTCCCTGCCAAGGTCTTCTAGATACAAAGTTAAGAGATTCTATGGAGTCTGTAGGAGTTTCTTCCTGAAAGACAGCTTTGAGACCAGGAAGAGAAGGACAATTCTTGGTTTCATGTTTTTCAGAACAAATGACACAGGTCTCTACAACTTTTACATCCAAAGGACACTCTCTCAAGGCATGTTTCTTTCTACATTTGGGACAAAAGATTGTCAAGGCATCAGATTCAGCTTTTTGCTTGTTTTGTATCTTAAGGGTGTCTATTTGTTCACTAAGACTCCCTAAGATGTCAGATTTAAAATCATCAAGCATGTGTCCTATTTCTGATCTACTTACTGTCCCAGAAGCAGACTTACTTGCCCTTGCAAGAGCGGGATCTCTTGGACCTTTGACAATTTTAGATTTCCCTCTTGAAAGGTTGATACATAACTCAGATATTTCAGGTAATGTGAGTTGTGATATATCCCCTTTTCCCATCATGTTGAGGATATCCAACCATTCATCCCTAATTGTTTTCAACAAAAGAGCTTTTAAGGTGTCTTGATCTAAGTTTTCCATTTTTTCTCTTTTGATGTTGTAATTAAATCTCTCCAACAAATCTTCCAAATTTTCATCTTCTTTTTGTAACATCTTGAACACTTCTTCCTTATGATTAACCGGCATACAATAATCCAAATACCTCTCTAGAAATGCTTGTTTCATGTCTTCACATGTTCTAATAGAACTGCTGATTAGACTCATAAACCACTTCAATGCTGCTCCTTTCAAGGTTGAAGGGAATAATTTCAGTTTTTGAGCATCTTGTAAGTAGTCATAAGTTCTACACAACACTTCAAATTCAAATAAGAAGGTTTTAGGATCTTCATTTTTAAGTCCATAGAAATTTGGAAGGACAGAGGGTGAAATGTTTTTCATGGTTGTATTGGTTTCTTCATCAATTATAGGGAACCCAAAAGAGCTTCCTATTCTACCTCTTCCTCCATCTGCACCTCTACCTCCTTCTCCTCTACCTCTACCTCTACCTCCAAATAGTGTGTTCTCTCCATTAAAGACTCCTCCTCCTCCTTCTTCTGCCATGATTGACTCTCCTGTGGAAGTGGAAAGATTTGTGTCCCTAACAGGAGTTTTTAGATCTTCTTCTATGGCAGGTTCAGTGGATGAAGTGGAAGGTTTCTCTAATGGAATAGTTGACCTTAGATCTTCTAGAAGTCCAGGATCAGTAAAGGATGGAATGTGGGTCTGAGTTGAAGGTGTACTAGCTCTGGATCTAGATGAAACAAGTGGTGTTCTATAAATCAAACTTCTACCTCTGCTGCTTGTAAATCTTCCCCTTGAATCTCTCTCCCTATGCATATAATTTTTTTTGGATGCTAAGAAACAAAGGTTACCTAGTTTTCACTTCCCCGGCAACGGCGCCAAAATGTTTGGTCTCAATCTAGTCTCCTAAATTGAGTTCATTTAATTGTCAACCAGGGTTGGTAAACTGCTGAAGTGAACTGCACCGTATGTGCCTAGGTATTTTGTCTCTTAATGCGTTGTGTTTAGTGTTTTATGATGTTTTTGGTCTTTTGTGATGATTTATGATGTTTTTGGTCTTTTTGGTAGTTTTATGTTCACAAGGAAAATGACTAGAAAGCTAGTGAAAAGAAGCTAATGATTAAAACAGAGTGAAACCTGATTGGTTGATGACAAGTGGTGAATGCAAAGGCAACTACTGAAACAAAATCAAATCCAAACTATGACTAAATAGAAACAAAGCTTGATAATGACTTTTAAGCAAATGATTCAAAACATAAACTCAACTTGTCAAATTCTTTCATCAAAAGTATTTTGAGAGAGAGCTTGAGACATGGTCAGCTAAGCATGCAAATTTTCCTAACTAAACAGTTAAACAACTAACTTATAATGATGCAACATTTTATCCATGATTAGAGATTTGTTGAAGCATATTTGGAGTAAAACATTGATACCATCATAAGATCTCTACTTTAAGACTAGTTCCTAACTCTATCCTGCAACTTAGTTTGATAACACTACACTTCACTCAAAGGTTATAGATTTTTAAAATAGTCTTTTGAGGAAATGTTTGTTTGTGAGATGATAAGGAAGTTGCAGAAGTACTTCAGGCCTTAAAATGATATTGTCTTTTGTTCATATGGTTATGAATCAATTATAGATTTTAGAACAAGAAGAGGTTTGTAAATAATGAAGGTTGTTTTGTTAAGTTTAACAACTGAAGTAATCTAATATGCAGTGAATGACAACTGAATGTGGAGTGCAAATGCAATGAGTTAAGCTAAAACTGAACTTAAGATGTCACTAATCTAAAACAGTGTTGAACTACCAAGTCATTATCAAACTTAAAACAAAATAAATGAGCATGAATTAAGTGCAATTAAACTCCGGAGTATCCTAACTAGGCTATCATGCATTATTCTATGGAATTATACAGTCTGTTTGTCCATCATGATTGGTATTTTGGAAGAGCTTCTTAGAACAATCATAACTGTACAATTCAATGAAAATGCAAACATAAAGACTGAAAGCAATTAAAAACTAAGATATCATAGCTATCTCCTACCCATCATTATGATATTTTGGAAAAGCGTTTTAAGAGCAAGAACAGCTATGGTACTTAGTGCAAACACACAACTGAAACGTTCAAGATCACAATCATGCTTAAGACATTATAAGGATTTTTTGGAAGATTTTCTTCTTTTGGAAGAGTACTTAGCATAAGTATAACTGTGATGGTGAACAAAAGAGATTGCAATTAAATCCTACAACACTATAGCCATTTCCCATTCATTATCATGATCTTTTGGAAGAGCTTCTTCTTTTGGAAGAGTTTTTAGAATGAGTATAACTATAGTAGCTAATGAAAACAACTACGAATTCAACTTCAAAAACGTAAAGGTAGCTAGGATACTTATCTAAATTACGTAAATAAAATCGTGCAGGAGGCAGGGACCCTCTACCACCAGACGGAATCTAACACCAAATCAACTCAATGCTTTCAAAACAATATTGTCTGCTTCATTAAAGGTGAAATAACTTGAACAGAGCAATCTGCGTCTTCAAAAATGTAGCACAAAATCTAAGCAAAATCTGGAACAAATCTAGCCTAGCTCTCAGTTTCCCAAGTGTTTTTATAACAAATTTACATAACAATACTTGGAACAATTCCAGGATCATTGTCTTTCCTTATCAAAATCACATTAGGACTCTTGAAGTGGCTGCGTAAAAAGGAAAAGGACATCTGGACTAAGACAGTCCTATTAGAAGTCTGCCTTCTTAAATGTGTTCCCACGTACCAAAACCATATCCAGAATCCGTTTCTTCCTTCATGGTGAGCAACGAACAATGTAGACATGACGTGGAATATACCCATATGCGGTTTTTCTTGAGAGGCCACCTGGAACATACCCAAACGTGAAGACAGCTGCAGAATTTCCGGTTAGCTACGGAATGTTTGCATTCTGCAGCTAGTTCCGGTCAAAATGCATTACAATGACAAAAATCACAAAACTTAGCAAGCCAGTCATGTTAATCATTCTAAAAGTAATTTTAACTAAATTCATTGATCAATTGGGTCTAGGATAACAATGGACAAAGGAAAATGAGGTAAAGTAAGATGAAAGAAAGCACAATCTTGAGGCTCAACACCAGAGAAGACTGCCAGATATGTGAATGGTCTCAAGCTGGAGATCCAAGATGAGATTGGTCTCCTGTCTCCTAAGACAGTGGAAGAGGCCTATCAGATGGCCTTGAAAGCAGAGGAGAAACTCCTAAGGAAACAATCTGCCAAGAAGAGAGGTACTTTCCGAGGAAAGGTAAGTCAGGGTGGTAGAGGAAAGCCTACTACACCCAGGGATGGAGCTAACAGTGGCTCAACTTAGAATGCATCTACAGAGGATGATGCAAGGGGCAGAAGGGGTTCTTACAGAGGAAGAGGAAGAGGAGGCAGAGACAGAGAGTTGAGGTGTTATAGATGTCAGCAAGTGGTACATAAGCACTATGAGTGTCCAGAGAATGTGGGTGCTGGTCCAAGGAATATTGTTGTTGCCCAGGCTGGAGAAGAGGTAGAAATTGAAGAAGAAATTCTTCCAGAGAGGGGAGAATCCTTGGTGGTAAATAAGGTCCTGTTGAAGCAAGCCAAAGAGGTCACCGAGCCTGCACAAAGCAAGACTTTGTTTAGGAGCATATGCAAAGTCCAAGGGAAATGCTGCCAGTTAGTCATTGATAGTGGCAGCATAGAAAATCGTGTTTCCACTAAGGTGATAGAGAAATTGAAGTTGAAGACAAGGGAGCATCCAACTCCCTACAGGGTGTCCTGGCTGCACAAAGGGCACCGGATGGTTGTAAAGGAGCAGTGTGAGATAGAGCTGCAAATGGGAAAATATAAAGATAAGGTTCTGTGTGATGTAATGCCCATGGATGTGTGTCATATACTGCTGGGTAGACCTTGGCAGTTTGACAGAGTAGCAGTGCATGATGGCAAGAAGAACACTTACAATTTCTTCAAGGATGGGGTACATCATACATTGATACCCATGGAAGAAGGAGAGCCATCCAGCAGAGTGATTGATCCAAAGACCTTGTTACGGAGTGGGAAGGAATATCTGCAGCAAATAGAAGAAGAAGAGGTAAGATTTGCTTTAGTTTGCAAGCCTATGGTAGTTCTTACTTCTACAAAAATTTCTGATTTGCCAGTAGAAATCCAAAAGATGTTAGATGACTATTGTGACATTATTGTGGATGATTTACCTGATGAGCTGCCACCTGTGAGAAAGATCAGCCATCAGATAGATTTTATCCCTGGTTCAAATCTGCCAAATAAGGCAGCCTACAGAATGACTCCCACAGAAAATGAGGAAATCAGGAGACAAGTACAGGAATTGGTGGACAAGGGACTGATCAGAGAAAGTTTGAGTCCATGTGCAGTACTAGCAGTATTGAGCCCAAAGAAATATGGAGGCTGGAGGATGTGTACTGATTCCAGAGCAATCAATAAGATCACAATCAGGTACAGATTCCCTTTGCCCAGAGTTGAGGATTTGATGGACTGTTTGAGTGGTGCTAAATATTTCTCAAAGATAGATTTAAAGAGTGGATACCATCAAATTAGAATAAGAGAGGGTGATGAGTGGAAAACTGCCTTTAAAACAAATGAAGGACTGTATGAATGGATGGTAATGCCTTTTGGGTTGTCAAATGCACCTAGCACTTTTATGAGACTTATGAATGAAGTGTTGAAAGAGTTCATTGGTAAATTTGTGATAGTGTATCTGGATGATATATTAGTTTTCAGCAGAACTAAAGAAGAACATTTAAGGCATCTTAATCATGTCTTGAAGAAGCTGCACCAAGAGAAACTGTTGATAAATTTGAAGAAATGCTCATTCATGAAGGAAGAGTTGGTGTATTTGGGGTTTGTTGTTTCTGCAGAAGGATTGAAGATGGACCCAGAAAATTTTAAGGCGATTGTGGAGTGGCCGTCACCTAGGAATGTCTTTGAGGTAAGAAGTTTCCATGGACTTGCTAGTTTTTACATAAAGTTTATAAGGAACTTCAGTAAGATTAATGCACCCATAATTGAGACAATAAAGAAGAGAAAACAGCCATTTAAGTGGACTGTTGAAGCAGAAAGAAATTTTAAAGTTTTGAAGCAAAAGATAACGGAGAAACCTGTTTTGATTTTGCATGATTTTACTAAACCATTTCAAGTAAAGTGTGATGCCAGTGGAGAGGCCATTGGAGCTGTGTTGAGTCAGGATGATAGGCCTATGGCATATTTCAGTGAAAATTTGAATGACACCAGAAGAAAGTATTCCTCTTATGAGAAGGAATTCTATGCAATTGTCCAGGCACTGAATAAGTGGAGACATTATTTGATGTCCAGGGAATTTGTATTGTATTCTGACAATCATGCTTTGCAGTATATTGTACAGCAGCCCAAGTTGAAACATAAGCATGCTAAATGGGTTGAGTATCTCCAAGGTTTTAATTTTGTTTTGAAACATATAAGTGGTCAAGCCAATAAAGTAGCTAATGCTTTGAGTAGGAGGCACATGCTTGTTCAAGAAACAAATTTTGAAGTTGTAGGGTTTTATTTTCTCAAAGAATTGTATAAAATAGATCCAGATTTTAAAGAAGCATTTGAGGCATGTAGTAACCTTGTTTTAACAGATAGAAGCCAGTGGCTGGATTATTTCCTGCAGGAGGACTTGTTATTCAGAAGAAGCCAATTGTGTGTACCAAGATGTTCCATGAGAGAAAATTTGATCAAAGAGAAGCATAGTGGTGGACTTGCTAGACACTTTGGTACTGATAAGACTTATGAGCAGCTGAGTCACTTCTATTTCTGGCCCAAGATGAGAGCAGATGAGAGAAGAAGTGGACAATTTTGTGAAGAATTGCAAAATCTGTCAATATGCTAAAGGAAGGAGCCAGAATGCAGGATTGTACACTCCCTTGCCTATTCCAGACAGGCCTTGGTACATGGTGAGTATGGATTTTGTTCTAGGATTGCCCAAGACTCAGAGAAGGAATGATGCAGTCTTTGTTGTAGTGGACAGATTATCCAAAATGGCACATTTTATTCCATGCTATAAAACTAGTGATGCCACCCATGTTGCTAACTTGTTTTTCAAAGAAGTTGTTAGATTGCATGGGTTGCCCAAGAGTATTGTTTCAGACAGAGAAACCAGATTTGTGGGTCACTTTTGGAGGACATTGTGGAAGAAACTTGGTACCAAACTGAGTTTCAGCTCAGCTTATCATCCCCAGACTGATGGACAAACTGAGGTAGTGAATAGGAGTCTGGGAAATTTGTTGAGAAGTCTTGCAGGAGAGCATCCCAAGCAGTGGGATCATATTTTTCCCCAGGCAGAATATGCATATAATGACTCACCAAACAAGAGCATAGGGCAGAGCCCATTCCATGTTGTTTATGGAATGCACCCCAGGGGAATATCAGAATTAAGAAATCTGGGAAAGGCAAAGCTAAGGAGTGCAGATGGTGAGGAATTTGCTTCAGAGATCCAGGCCATACATGAACAAGTGAAACAGCAACTACAAGGCAGCAGCATCAAATACAAAAACAGAGCAGACTTGAGCAGAAAGGAAGTTCATTTTGAATTAGGAGATCTAGTTTTGGCACACTTAAGAAAGGAGAGATTCCCAAAGAAGCAGTACAACAAATTGAAGTTCAAAAAGATTGGGCCATGCAAGATACTTAGGAAGTTTTCTGCAGATGCTTATGAGATTGAATTACCTCCTGATGTTGGAATATCTCCAATTTTTAATGTTGCAGATTTGTACAAGTATGAGGATGATGGTGCAGAAGAAAGATCAGCAGACAAGGAATAGATTGAGTGGAAGGACCAGCTACCTCCAGCACAACCATTGCAACCAGAGAAGATATTGGATAAAAGACCATTCATAAGGACCAGAGGACAAGAGTACTTTCAGTACTTGATAAAATGGAAGGACAAGCCAGAGGAATATGCCACTTGGATGACAGAAGGGATGTTTCAGAAGATAGGTAGATCAGTGGAAGAGCTCATGGACAGGATCCCATGAAGAAAATTTCCCTCGGGAGTCTGATGCAGGGGCATTAGACACTAGCCAGCAATGTAGGAAGTTTTTTCCACATGTTGTGGCTAGGAGGGTTCAAAACATTTGAATTGTAACAGCTAGGTGTCAATACCTCAACTGACTGTATCATTTAGATTAGTTAGATTTGTAGAAGTCAAATAGTTCAGTTCGATCCATCTGTCACATTTCAGTTAGTTGAATAATTGTAATTAGGCTTTTGGTTTTCTAAAACGGTCCTCACAGAGGAACCGAAGAGTCACACTATAATGTATATAAATTGAATCCTCAGATTTATTGGAGAGGGAGAGAGGAAGAGAAAAGGAGGGGAGTTTCTGAAATAAAGTCTCTGTGTTAACAATTGTTTCCAGTTAAAAAATTTATGTGCTCGTTGGCCATTGTATTTCCTCGAACTGTTAATTGTGAAGAAATTGTTTAATAGTGAGACGTTTTTACGCTGGTTCCGTGTGGAATCGTTGAATGTGGGAGTTGTATAAGTCTGCATTTCTCTATCTATTTCCCTGTAATTGTTTGGATAAACCCTGTGAAGAAATCCCGTGTGTAGGCGAGGTTTGGTAATAATGGTGAATCCCACTTCACAAAGAGATGAATTCGTTACTGTTAATTGAAGTTCGGAACCCTGACCTGAGTTAATGAATTAAAGGGAGAGTGTAACCCGACTTAACCGTGGGTTGATCACTGTACCGAAACCACAAACGGATTGCAAAGGTGGATTGCCCATATCGCACCTCTTTTGGTGAATAAGTAATATTTCATGGTTGGGGAGTGATTCCATAGAGTGTTCGACGTGTGGCAAAGTGGACCCCCGGAAAACCACCGTTTAAATCGTGCCATCGCACGTTATCGTTCGTACCAGGACACCGAGAGATATTGCTGAGTGTCGTTGATTTGGGAAGGGGCCATCGAATGGTGATCGCACGCTGGACTTGCCCGAAGTTTAATAAAAGAGCCCGGATCATATCGACAATGATCGACGGTGTAGATTCATTGCGGGAGGGGACGAGCCAAGGATTGCCATCGTACTCCGGAAGCCTCCGCAGTGACGTCATGGGACCATTGACTATAGAGGTGGGGCCGGAGCCAAGGGTTTATTTTAAGTCATTTGTTTAAAAAGCGTGGAGTATTAATACAAAGTTTTTAAAGTTCAACATTGGTTATAAAGTTCGAAGATAATATATATAAGCCAGGAAATAGGATTTAACGTTCGAAAGTTGTGAAATATTTATTTGTCAATTTCTTTGAAATTGATAAATAAATTAAAAAGAAGATAAAGAGCCACGTGGGATAAACCAAAGGGAAACGCTGATAGAGCCACGGCTACAGTAGACCATCTCTCCTCTGAAGGGTCCGATTTCAGCCTTGTTGCGTCAAAAATACTTTAAACTTTGTTCTTAGCAGTAAATCATAGGAAATTGTCCTTATTAGGATCTACTAAAGTTAACTTGAAACTAGTTAATGCTAGAATGATAAGCTATAAGAGATAAGTGGGGAAAAGTTGAATAATGTGAAAAGAATTAACCACCACCAAAAGACCATTAGGGTGTACGTTTTAAGTTGGCATTGGAGAATGAGTTGGGTTGGCTCAGCCCTAGACGACCACCTCATGATAAAGGGAGAACATTAAAGGGAGAACACACCTCACGTTGTATGTTGTAAGTTGGCTTGTGAAAGTTTATTTTCCAGTTCTGTTTCACCTTGAAATTTATTCCTTTAAGCTACCATGCATTTAATTTTTCTGCAAGTGATTTGGAAACTGAGTATAGGAATGTTGGTTTTCTAGTACATGAACCTTTGTTTTGGTACAAGAACTGATATCCTAGTACAGGAATAGAGTATTGTGGCACAAGGACTCAGAGCCCTTGTGTGAAGGATAAAATATTCAGTGCAGGTACAATATATACTTCCAGTGCATAAACTTTTTTTCAGTACAAGAACAATGTTCCAATACAGGAACGTTGCCACAGTGCAGGAACGATAGTTCAGTGCAGGAAGGAAAATCTATGAGGAAGGCAGACATCCCAAAATTTTTAATTATTCCTATGTCTTATGACCACACTGAATATAATCTCAAATATTTATTTTATTGACTAGTATTGTTCATGACGATTTGAAGGTTCCTTTTATTTGAATTTCTGCAAAGTACTTTCTTTTTCATTCTAGCACCATAATTCTCTTGGTATTGATTTTCGTGTGATATTTTCTTTTGATTCTACAAAACTGTAATTAGGGAAGTAGGAATATATATAAAGAAGGTTCATATCATTTCTTGGCATTTCGTGTGCTACGCCTCTAAGCTTACATAGCCCCAAGTTGACAATTAAGTGTTGAAGGAGTTTGATTAATTGCAATTCCAGCACCCAACATGGAGTTCAAACATCTATGGCGGATGAAGTATAAGGCTTATTAAGTGGCCTATTAAAGTTTAGTGCAGAAAATTTATACGTATCAAAACCATATGTTAAACTATAACGGAGATTACCATGCCATGCGGGACCTGCCAACGAAGCCAACAATGCGGATAAGTTATGATGGGTAAAAATAATGGAGAACGTTAGTACATAACAGAGGTGGCGGTCCAATGGGTGGAATACACCACCAAGCCACGGGAGTTTGTTAAGCCACCAAGTAGCTCATCACAAGCGTTAAAGCATTTGCTAAATAATCCGATGGAGATTTCGAGATATGGAAAACAAGATAATGCTTAAACCTTAGATTATAAACATATGCACCATAATGTATAAAAGATATCTCCACCAGTTTGATTGGTTTAAAACTATAGGATAATGTTATGTTGCGCTAATGTTCTAGACATATGTGCCATGTGTAATCCATACATTGTATATGGTTAATGTATTAAAAGAAATGTGCCATATGACTTGGGATGAAACATAAGTGTTGAATTATCATTGCACCGAGAACCTAAGAATAAATAACCTGCTAAGTATAGCCCGAGAAGTTCGATCCTGGAACCTGCCCGAGAAATTATAAAAGGATTTCCATTACACCAGTGCAGGGGGAGTTGAATTATGAGTTGCAGAACAATCTTTTGCAGTTGACAACATATATTCTTTTGGAGGTAACTTAAGTGTCCTTAGGCCTTTTGGAGAATGGAGATAGGCTTTGGAAAGCTGAGACAGAGGGCTTTATTTCTATCGTAACCAGCAGTGCCTGTGTGCATATATCAGTTGGAGAAATCTCTTGTAAAGAAACTCTTTGGATCATTTCCTAATAAAACATACGCCCACTTGGAAGCAGACCCAGAGATGTAGTCCAAGAGGGATGAACTCAGTAACAAATGTTTGTCTTGTTTGTGTATTTCTTTGCTTTTCTTTTATTCATCATTTCAATTCTCTAAGTTTATGTTTAAGGCATAAAAAAATAACTCAGTTTTCTTCTTTCATTCATATAAACGCTTCCTAAGTCAATTGTGCAAGTAATCAATCCTGTCAATTTTAGATCATATATTTTGGTATCAGAGTAGGTTTATCATGTCAAACATGATATTTTCCAATGAATGTTCAATAGATCTAGGTCGTGACGTGGAGAAGGGAAACTTGAGGAGACAGATCCAAAAATTAGAAATAGGAAAAGCTCTTGAAAGATGGTAGGTGAAACCGAAGAAGAAACTCTCGAGCCCAAGATTGACGAGAAATTTCAGAAGATTTTCCTTAATATGCAAAGCATGATTGCATAACTCTGTGAAGAAAAGAAGACTAGAGATGCAACATCATATTCTAAAAGCAAGAAGGAGAAAAAGGGCAAGGAGAAAATTGATGGTGAAAACACTCCTCCTTCTCCATATTCGTCTTCTAAAGGCGCGAAAGAGGAAAAGGACGGGAAGAAAACTAATGGTAATGAACCTCCTTCTCCTCCATCTTCAACTTCTTCTTCTTCATATTTTGATGATTCAAGTTCATATTCCAACTCAAAGAAGAAACATAAGAAATCTCCTTTTTTGAAGCTTGATCTAAAGTTTGAACTGCCCATATATGATGGTGAAATGAATCCTGAAAAGTTTGATAACTGGATTAAAAAACTTGAATTATATTGTAGAATACAGAATATTGATGATTATTCTGCAAGAATTTACTTAGCTACACTTAGAATGGGGGGAACAAATTTTATTTGGTGGGAAAGTAAAACTCAATCAGATTTAAAGCATAAAGGTAAAATCATCTCCTCATGGTCTAAGTTTATTAAAGCTATTAGAAGGAAATTATATCCTTTAGGATATACAAAATAGACTGTAATGGATTGACAGTTCTTAAGGCAAGGAAAATGACAGAATGTGCAAGAGTTTATGTAGGAACTCGGGAAGAAGGCATTATCACTTGACATTCAATTAAACACACGAGAAACTTTATTTTTTTTTTGTCAGTCAAATTCTGGTATTATATTATCATCTCAAAAACAAAATTTACAAGAGGAGCCACCATGGATCGATTATATTCACTCTCCCTCAAAGGCATACCATGCCCATAGAGCTTGGGTTTTGGCTAAGGCATTCGAAGAACTTGGTTATTTGCCACAAAATTACAAAAAACAAACCCAAATCAATCATCAAGGAGGTGGATGCAAGGGACCTAGCAGAGGAGCCATGAATAGAGGACCTTGATGGTGCAGGTGGTAGCTGATGTGATCCATTTGAGTCTCCAGCGCTTGGAGATGGTCTTGAGAGCGCCTCAGAATATGACACAGACTCTCCAGGGCCTCAATGGTATCCATCTGCAGGCTTTGAACAACGTTAATATAAGCCACTATTTCATTCTAATACTTGTACCTCTGCTCTTGTAGGGTGTCCAAGTTGAGCCAAATCTGTTGTAGTTGGGTGGATATGGAGTCAAGGGTGACCAAAGCCTCAATTTCGCCAAGGGATAGGGTTGGGGATATGACTATGTCCGCTGTCGAGTGTGGGCTCTTCGTAGACTCTGTTATCACTCTAATAATTCTTAAGTTGTGAGATTTTTTATTTAAATTCCAAGAACATTAGAGGTAACCATAGACCAACTTTTAAACTCTAAGATCTAAACTTCTTAGAGTTCAGAGAGGGCTCTCTCTATAAGATTTAACTTTGTTTTAATTATATGATATTAGGCTAGTTATGATGTGCAAATTGGTTTGGTTTGGTGGGAAAAAATCACTTAATGAGATGGATAGTGAGAGATCTGTTTGTCCATTGGGCTAAGGAGTCAAATGTCAAGCATACAGGACTAGGATCAAGGTCAAAAAGTAAAATGTTTTCAGGGAAAAATAGATAAGTCATTTAAGATCTAGGAAGTTTGATTGGTGAAGTGGTTTGATAGGGAAAAAGAGCAATCAAGGATTCTTTGATCTGGATAAGGAAGGAGTAGACAGGGGTCATTCAAAAGAGGGAGAAATTAAGGGTTCCCTACTCTGGAAATCAGCATAAAACATAGAAATGATAATTAGTTAAAGACAGGGTGCTTTTAACAAATCATGTAATAATATTCTCAGTTCATCATTCAAATTTGGAACACATATATGGATGCATGTAAAACATAAGAAGATTAAACAATGGCAGCAGAAAGTATTTCACTTCAATGGCTCATCACATGAATCCTGAAATATGATGCTAAATGATTTCATCCAGTCTGCTACTTGAACTTGCCACAAAAAGCCTTCAGGTACAACAAAAATGACTATAGAAATCTTCAGCAATTTATTCCACACAAAATACTTCAAAAGATGAATTATTTATACAAAAATGTTTACAAAATATCCTAGAATAATCGTAGGATTTTTCTAAAGAAATAAAATATATTTACAACAACATAGTGACAGTTGCTTAACAACTTAGCAAGATGTCCTATTCATCCAAATAAAATAGAAAATGTTGTTGTGGATTGGGTTTAGCTCGTTGCCTTGGTGTATTTTTAGCTTGCAATGATAATTCAAATATGTTTTGAAATATTATCTTCATATCTGAGACTCTTTATCTTTGATACTCTTTACCTTTGATACACTTTAAACTCTATAAAAACTGCTTTACTGCTGTAATTTTTTGTTTTGAATGTAAAAAATCAGCAAATTGTTTTAATATTTTTCTCTGCATTTTGACTTCTACAGTAAGTCAGTGAGTGATTCCAAAGCTTCATCATCAGGAATTTTTATCTTTTTCAGCTTTCTAAGGTTCTCATCTGCCTCAGTATATCTAGAAAATGTTGGTTTTATAACAAATAAGTGTTTTATCTCATGCTAAAGGTAAAACAAGTCTTCAAAACTTTTAAGTAAAACCTTTCCTGTAGGAATTCCTTGTCCCTCTGTTTTATTTACCTGCTCTTGTGCATGATCTCTGATCTTCTTGTTATAGTCCTCTTGTGGCATGATTTTATCATTAATAACCAAGATGTTTGGAAAACCTCTTTGCCTCAAGGACTCAAACTTAACCATAAACTTGGTTATGGTTATGTTCATGTTTTCACATTTTTCCTCTAACTGCTTCATCAAATTCTTCTTTGAAATTACTTTCCTTATTTCTAGGATTGTCTTTGTTCTATCAGTAATTTCTATCTCTTCAAGTTCTTTCTTGTTTTTTTTGTTAAGGAAATTGATTAGTTCTAGGGCCAGCTCAAATTTGGCTCCTAGTTCATCCTTTATTTTATGAATCTCTGCTTGTGTTGCCTTCAGTAAATCTCTTTGCTCATAAATCACCTATATTGATGGCCAAACATCATTGATGGCTTCAACGATTTTATTCCATAACTGATTCTTCAGATAATATATTGGCTCTTTCAAGGTTAAATCCTTTTGTAGATTCTTTAATTCCACATTTAACCTGTTAGCCCTTTGTTCATGAGTTTTGGCATTGATTTGGGCTAGCTTCTTAGTGTCTTCAAGATTTTCAATCACTTTCTTCAACCTATTGATTTCATTGGTTTGAAATGACATTTCCTCCATGTTTTTAACTAGTTTACTAGCCTCGTCTGTTGGCTGCACTGTTGATGTAGATGACTCTGTAGCTGAAGTAGTGGATGAGGTAACTGGCACTGCAGTAGCCAGTGGTACTTTGGGTGCCAACTCTTCTGCAAGAGTTGAAGGCATAGTTGTAGTAACCATGGGAATTACTGTAGGAGTTTCCTGTGATTTTTTAATTTCTCTTTCATGGACAAGCTTATCCATTTGGATTTCCATTTATTTTATTTGTGTTGTCAATTGTAAAATTATGTTCATCATATCATCTTTCTAGCTTTTCTATTGCACTATTTCTTTGGCTTGTGGATGTTCAGTTAGTGGAAGCTTGAGTTGTTTCCTCAGTGCTGCAATATCATCATTCTTTTCTTCACTAACTCTTCTGCTGCTTTGACATTGGCAAGATCATATCCTACTTGAATAACCAACTCTTCTAAAGACTTAATCCTAATATCTTTTGCATATGAGGAAGCCTTGTCAACTTTAATTTGATCTCTCATATTTATTATTGTATTCTGGAGCTCGTGGACACTCATGGCCTTTGTAGTTATGGTAGAATATAGCATCTCAGAAGTTTGACTGTGAAATTCAATTTGATCTAGTGCATGGATACTTTTTGTTGGTACTTCAAGATCAACTTTTTTGTAATCTGCCACTGTTTTGGGAGTCTTGAATGTTGGTTGAAGCACTGACATAATCAACTTCTTGTTTGAATAATCAAAAGCAGAAACAAGTTTGTTCTGGATCCCTAGTGTTTGTTTCAAATATTGAGAATAAATCTCATTTTTTATTTCTTCATTCTTTTTCTTTATCTGCTTATATTTCTCTCTGATGTCAATATCTTTATCCTCTGTTGGCTATGAGGAGGATGCCTACATACGCTGTTGTTTCTCTATCACCTATGTGTTTGAATTATCAGGATGTCCTTCATTTAGGATCTCTGTGATTGGCTCATTTTTAATGACTATAGCTGCATCTGTGTTTGTCTTTGGAACATCTAATCTTCCACTTCTATGGTCACTTTTTCTTTATCAATCGAATTAAGCTTAGGATTTTTGTTATACATGATTTTAAACCTAGTCTCAGTGGTTGTCTCAGCAGTGTAATTACCTTCTTCTCTGCCTCTCTTAGTAGCTTTCTCTCCTTGATTAGCAGCTTCCAAGGTGTGACTAGTATCACCCTGTCTTGCTGCTTCAATCAAGGTATTTTCTAACCACTCTATTTGATTAGCATACTTTTCAATATCTGGTCTTCTATCATGAATATAAGGTGTTATTTTTCTTTTAACCCTCATTTTGCTGAGAATTCCCTGAGGGTCATAATTCCATAAGAAGCTAAACTCAAATTTGTACTCCAGTAACTGTTTTTCTGCTTCTAATGATGCATCTCTATGATTACAAATGAAGGGCCCTATATGATTTTTCAACTTAAATTGGGTCTTCTTCTTGGCTGCCAAAAAATTGATTGAATCTGAATTGAGGATTTGTCTGATGTACTCCAAGGAAAAAACTGTCATTAGCACATACTTGGGTATTTTATAGGGTAAAAGATTGGACCCAAAAACTCTGATTTTTGTATGGTTCTGATATAAGTACCAATCTCCAGTTCTAGTTTGCTCTGATAGCTGTAAAAATTTATTTATTTCATCACTGATTCTTGGCTGGACATTATTTGTTAACATGTTTATCAATGGATGAATAAAGTAATCTGTAAACTCCGCATAACTGAAATTTGTGGACTCTTTTCTGATCAAAGAAGTCCAAAATATGACTGAAAGTGGGTTCTCTTCTATGTCAAGCTTCTAAAGTGTTATTGGAAACTTGTCTGTTGAGAAATATAAGAACATATGGAAAAGAAAGGATGTCTACCTAAATACTCCTTCAGTTGGCAAATTGACAAGTTGATCATGGATATTATCAGCTATATATTTAGCATAATTGAAAATGACAGAAGGAGGTTGTCCTTGTGCAAAGGTAGATAGAAAACCTAGGATGGACTCATATGTATGCTCATCTGTAAAATACCCTAGGATAAAGGACAACTTGGATATGACATGCCTAGACCCTTTAGGAAATTTTGAAGTAGAGTAAGGAGGGTTGATTTGTGGAATGTCAACATGTAAAGGCATGAATAATTGGAAAATTTGAAGCCTTTTGGGAAAATCAAGACCAATGTAAAGCTTGGTGAGTGCTTCTATTGATAAGGGAACTGCATTGGGGTTGGGTTTGAGTTGTAGCATCAGGTGAGTGCTTCTATTGATAAGGGAAAGCTTGAAGAGTCTATTTTGAGGTTTTTGGGTCTTCTAAATCCAATGGAGCAGGTTGCAAAGCAATTGGAGCACTTTAGGTTCATGTAATCAAAGAATTGACCATTAATCCAAAGAGGGCCTAGCCAGTTGAAGTAGGTCCATGGAGATGTAGCCCAAGAGGGGTGAACTCCCTTATCAACTATTGTGTAATGTGTTTGTTGTGTTTTATTTCTCTACAATTTACTTGTTGTACATGTGTTTTTAACAACTAATTTACTTAAGAAACTGCTTATAAAAGACACAAAACTTGACTCATAATTACATATTCTTACCATGATGAATGTCCCTTCATTTCGTAAAGTGAATTTGATGTGTTTTGTTAATAAATTGTGTATACATATTTAAG
This sequence comes from Pinus albicaulis, assembly GCA_034641835.2. NCBI lineage: Eukaryota > Viridiplantae > Streptophyta > Pinopsida > Pinales > Pinaceae > Pinus > Pinus albicaulis. The sequence continues at coordinate 35,421,947 of CM076573.1, forward strand.
GTGAATTTGACATGTAGTTTAATAATAAATAAAACTAGAATTTGCACCAAAAGGGTGCAAAGACATGCCGATAGAAGTGTAGATGAATGTAGAGTGAGGCAGAGATAGCACTGCAAGAAACAAAGATGTGGACTTGGAAGGCATGGTGAATGAGGAGGCTAAAGTATTGGTAAAGAAGATATTTCTAAATGGGTAAAATTCATTATAGTAACTACAATCTATCATATTTATATCACCGAAATCATAACTAAACTAAAAGAGTCTTCAAGGAGACATTAGGTACTATAAAAACCAGGTATGTACTAGAAAAACCAGGTATGTGCATAAGTTTAAATTAGGATGTTTAGTTGTAAAATTGAAGAGGTATAATTATAATTATATTTAGAAATGAATTATAATTTTATTTTGCTAGAAATGAATTTATAATGATAGGCATATACTGCTAGAAATGTAATTACAATCACAAACTTTACACATGGTAGCAGAGATGAAATTGTATAATAATTTGGAGGAAGGATAAAGTTACAAAACCCAAAAAATGGATTTAATCGATAATAGGTCTCAAATTATTTGTAAGCTTTAGCCTTCATCAAACCTTCTATGTACATTTTATTTTCTAGTATGGGTAATGTTCTTGCTCATTTTGTTGTTTGCACATATACGCTAAGCTTTTAAAGACATGTCTATTTGAATTATAATAAGAAGGATTGTCCAAAAAAGGCTCTGAGAGCATGAATAAATGAATATGCTAGGTTGCTCCTTATTTTTTTAAAATAACAATAATGATCTCATCATTATATTGTTGAGGTTTTTGAGCTTTCTCTGCCAAAGAGTCTTCTATCCTTGATGTCGTTGCTTTCTTTCAATGGTGAAATTAGGGTTGATTTTTGAGGTTGTGGAGCTTGATCTATCAAAAGTTCTCCTCTACTTGATGTAATTGTTTACGTTCTATCTGGCCACTATACCAACTAACAATATATGACAACAAACTCTTTAAACTTGGAAATTTTCATCTCCATAACTTTAATTACATTCATAATTATTTTATACATAAATTTAATTTATTTAATTGATTATTTCTCTTTATATATCTTGGCTTAATTATTTCATTACATTCTTGAACCTCTATCTATTCCTTCCCACTATCTTCCACAATCATAAGTCAAAAATAAAATTAAAAACAATTCCAAAACACACCATTTGTAAACATATCTAACTTACATTATTAAATATTTTTAACGAAACCATGTGAAAAAGATCCTAGGAGTTTCATCAAAACCTAAAGCAGTGGAGTCTTCCACGCTAGAACAATGAAAAAATAATAAACTTCCGATGGAATATGAGACTTTTGTGAGGGGTAGGTAAATTCCAAACTTAAGTTGCAATTACATTAAATCCCCAATGTAATGTGACAAAGCCCTATGGAGACTAAGTCTTTTGGATTCATGTTGTAATTCCACATGCCAATGATTTGAATCAATGATAAGGAAAATTATGAGAGTATTAGCAAATCTGCCATCAAGACATTGACACCAAAAATATTTTGTTCAATTTTTCTCCACTTTTGTGTTTGTTTCCTTATCAAAACCACAATCACCTTCAGCATGAAAATAACAAAAAAAGTTTGAAGATTTGAAAAATTAGTACCAAATATTCTGCATGAAAATAACAAAAAATGTTTGAAGATTTGAATAATTAATATCAAATAAAGAAGTTATCTATTGAGAATCTCCTACATTGATTTTGAAACATTTCAAACAAATATGCTTCAAATACACATGTTATGGTGTAATTGACTTATCGTGCTAACACGAACCTATAAAAAACTTCATTACTGCATAAGAACTAATCATTTATTCAGGTCAATGGTTTTCTATATGGTAAGTTGTCTAAAAACCATCTGAATTTCTTTACTCCACATACTTCCTGCCCAAAAAAGGAAAATCAAGTGGTAGTAGGATGTCACGAACAAACAATTAATGGTTGCCTATACATTAATATATGATACTTCGTTTCTCAGTTCTCTTATGTTCTCACCAGATGAGATATCAATTAGATCTACCTTGGGACTTCCAAAAACTACAACCTTGACCTATACAATTTTTTTTCCCATTCTGAGAGTGTGTGTTAGGTGCACGAATTGATTCCACTTTGGCTTCTACTGCTTTGGCTACTGGTCGAGAAGAGCAAAGGGGACGTGAATGTTAACCACTCTATTAAGTAGACACTATGTAACTTTCTCACATTGGATTGGAAGAGATCATGTTATCGAGCTAGACCCGGATCATCTCGAAAGTGAACATCTATTCACTTGGACATTGCTAATGATGGAACAGGTTTGAAACAATTTTGTTCATACATAATTGCAGGTAGAGACAAAGATATTTTATCTTTTGTATGTACCAATACACAATGTAGGGATTGGTCCCATTTATATTGATAAAAAAAAAAAGAGGAAACGATATCTTCTCATCCTTCCATTCGTCCATGAACGATACCTTTGCAATTTATGGACCAGGTGATATATAATTTTTGATTAAAAATAGAATTTTTATACTCAAGAGCGAAGCTATTACTGTTTATGGAACAGGAATACTTTACGGCAGAAAAAAGAAAATACTGAGCATAGTTAAAATGCTCAGTCAAAATGAGAACTTTATCATTTTATGTTATGCAATGAAAAAAGTATAACTTATGTTTTGACCTTTTTGGCCATTTTTATCCTTCTTCAAAGGGTCAAAATAGGAATTCAGTCTCTAGGTTAATGGGTCTTTTCCGTTCCGTAGAAAGATTCGGGGTTATTCATTTTCAGGATCAATAGTGTACGAACGGAGAGAGAGGGATTCGAACCCTCGGTAGAAAAAAGATTGAAGTTGAGTGGTTGAAATGAGAACTTCTAATGCTTAGTGCTACCCTTTGAAATGAGAAGAAATTGGAACAAAATCACTCGCCATATCTACGTGAGAATCACATAATGTCAGAAGTTCACGATCCAATGTTTCTTCGAAAACTACAAATAAGTAGGTGAATGGTTTGAAAACACATCTAATTCTTGCTACTACAAGGTTGTAATAGAAATCGTGATCGACCTTCCTCATGATCAACATGAAATGAACCAGAAAGCGTCTTGGACTTACTTTGAATGATATTATCCATGATCCCTAAGTCACTGCCGGGAGCTTGATTTGTCCACTCTATTCCCATATGTCCATTCTTGTCTTCATATTCACAAATTTTTTTAGAAAAGGAACTTGTTCATCCTAAAGGGATTAATATTTTTATAAATCCCTGTGCAACTTTCACATGCCATTGAATATTGTTCTCTTCTATTCCTGGCCCATTTTGAAAAGCAAAAACTAATAATGGAGGGTTTACATTTTTTTTTTTTACCTCCAAATTTGTAGTTTTTGTTAATGTTTCTTTTGAAACCTCTCTTTGCCTTATTTTGTAGCACTCTTTTATGGTGGGCAAAGAACCATAATTCTCTGATGGCTTTGAAGCTTCAACCTTAAAATGAGAAGTGTATATTGGATCTATCTGCTGCCATATTTTTTGTTTTCTTGGCACTGGTTTTATTTTGATTTGGCATGAACTGGTTCTTGAAGTTCCTTGTGAAAATCAGTAGAGGGCTTTCCCCGAATGTCCTGGATAACTTCATCAACAAAGGAAATGACATCTGACCAATCCTTAAATTCTACCATAGTCTTTGATAGTTCAGATGTGATATCATAGCTCGAGTGAGGAAAAATTAGATTCAAAATATATGTAGGATATGAATGCTTCTCACAAGAATCCTTGCCTTCCTTATCCTTTTCTCCCTTTATTTGACCCAAATAATTCTGTGATACAGTCAAAATACTTTCAACTCTGATTGAAGAATTGTTCAGCAATTTGTGAATGGGAGCTTTATTAACAAAGTGAGAGTTAATGTAAATAAACTGCAGCCCCTTTGAGGACAGTAGATGAGGTGAACTAGATAAAAATTTGGAAAGCCTTAACTTCCCCCGGGCAAGATCTATTTCACGCAAGTCACTTGTGAGCTCATTCCAAAAAAAAATTCCCAGTATACAAAGGGGCGACGCCGAAGGAAAAATGTGAATCTACTCCTCGTCCATGTCCATATCTATCACTCTAAATGCCACCTGGGGATGAATAAGGGAAAAATGGATACAATGTTCTCTAACAGATTTCAGGACCTTCCTTTGGCTTGACCGAAATAGCCTCCTTCGAACTAGTTTGCTGTAAAATATGTGGCGAGCAATGACTATTGTTCCATGATTCATTCATTTTTTTATAGTGCAACCTTACTGCTTAGAAACTCAGTAATATTTCATAGAACCAACCGTTATTTCATGGTGAGAAAGACCACATCAACAGGCTAGTCGTGAACCTGGAGTCACGCTAGTTGTGAAATTGGAGTCGATAGTTGAGGACCAAAAAAAAAAAATGACTCTGATGATGCCCGTCACAACCATGACTATGAGAACGACAATGTTAGTGGCCTAGTATGGTGGCGAGGTCGAGTCATGTAGGTACGACAATGGCAATGTCAGTGGCCTGATACGGTGGCGAGGTTGAGTCATATAGGTTCAATACGATAACACTGTTGAGATTTTCTTAGATTCGATAGTTGTTGGATGACGAATCTCAACAGTGTCAACACAAAAAACCTCATAATAGAATGCCTATCGGCATAATTAAATGTAAATTTTGATGTTATTAAATTTTAGTATATATTTAATAAATAAATTTGATATGATATATTTGTATGTTATTTGTTATGCAATATGTTGGAGTGGATAAATCGTTAAAAGTAAGTGTTTACTATTAATAGATTATAACTTCAAATCTAAAAGAGGTGTAAAGTAGGTTAATCATTATTATAATATTAATTTAAATATATCATAATTTTAATTATTAAATATTAATAAAATTTTAAAAATACAAATCTTTTTTAAATTATAAAAGATAAAGTAAATTTTCACTTTAAAAATTTTGATATTCTTTAACATTTAATAAATCCAAATTAAAGATAAATATTCTTTGATCAAAATTAAATATAATTTTTAAATAAACTTATGATAATATTTTTATATAGAAAATTAAATCTAAATCTTAAATAAATTTCATATAATTTAACAAACACAATTTAAGTAAGTAAAATGAAATTGTTTAAATAAAATAAGTTATTTATTTTAAGTTGTATAAATAAATAAATATAATTTATAAAATGGATTTTCTTAAATTTAAAAATAATATTCAGGAAAAACAACATTAGTATTGGTGTAAATTAGAAACAAAATTACATCAATATTTATTTTACTAATTTATTATTAAGCGTAGTTTTTAATATAATTGAAAAAAAAAAACAAATGCTCAATAAATGACAATATGAAATTAAATATTTTCAAATAATAATTGATGATTATAAATTCATATTGAATTCAATCTTATTCTTATGTTTAATAAAATTGTTAACATCATTCTCAATTCAAATTAGTGAGAAATATTAAATATCTTCATTTTAAATTTGAAGAAAAATTTTGTAGCACTCTCCTAATAAAAATAATAAGATAATATTGCAAGAATGAGATCATGCTCAATGACACACTTGTTACAAGACCTTAAGGGTGAATTAGAAGCGAACCTTCAAGATAGCTAGAAATTGATACAAAAGTTGTGAGATCTAAATAAACATATTGCCAGGGTAGTCATTGATAAAGACCAAGAAATTTCTTGCTTAAAAGATGATAGTCAAAAACTATTTGCACAAATCAAGAATTCAAAAGATAAAATATATTGCAATCAAAATTTAAAACATATTGAGAATAAATTATGATAGAGTAATGAAGGAGATTCTTCCCCGAAAAAGTTCAATCATAAATTGCTTAAACAAATGAAAATGTTATATGATGTGAACTTAGAGAATCATAAACTTAAAAGTAATTTTGACAATTCAAAAAATGATAGAAGAAATTTTCTCCTTAAGGAATTATAATCAAAGTTTGTTTATGCAAATCTAGAAGTTGAAGGATGAAAATAAAACACAACCAAAGAACAAATTGTCAACATAGTTCTACTAGTTGAAAAAATAATAATAACCAATATATATGAAGTAGGGGTATTATCAAATACAGAAATACAAATGGTGGAAATGCAAATATCTCTAACTATAAACATTTATTGATGAAAAATAGCACAAATATACAAGAAAAACCTACTACTAAATATGAGCCAAAAGATTACTACAAGTATGGTAAGGAAAAGCCACATTATAAGGATACCTTATCATTGTCTGAATAACAAAGAGCTATTATAATTAAATAAAAAATAAATATAAGAAGCTAAGTAAAAATCTTTTTATATAAAAGAGAAATTCAAATGTGGAAACTTACCACTTCTCAAATCACAAAAGTTGTCACTATATAGTTCTATAGAAGATTTAATTAGAATGGTCTAACCCTTTAACCATTAAATATTTTTGCTCAATGTTTCTTAACTCATATAATTTTGTATAATTATCCATTATAATTTCAAAAATAACCAAACATAAAAAGACATTACAAATCATAACAAAGAAACAAAAGTTCCCATAAATAAGAGAAAAAGTTTTTTAAAAGAAATTACAAATTTATTAATAATAATAATAAATCATATTTAAAATGCATGACTTAATGAAAAGACATGATTGATTAACTATTATGATTATTCAATAATACAAGTACACTTTCACATAGCCTTGTAACATAATTTCTCACATTTTATTCAACATAGCTCTACATCATCATCATCTTTCCTATTTTATTCAAAATTTAATATTTCGATATAAATTGATTATTTTATGTTATTCCAGATTGAATTTATGAACTAAGTTGTTTATATCATATTCAATAAACAAAACTTCCTCATTTCATAAATATTTATATTTTAGGCATCCAAAGTAATTCATAAAATTTGATTTTTCTATTTTTAAATAAAACCCATCCATAATAAAAAGTGAGATTTTACATGCACATGGTGTATTATGTTTTGGACTTGTATATGGTATAATTATAGTCTTCATTTTTTTGAATTATCTTGTTCAAGAAGGTTTAATTTATCTTTTGATTTAAAAGGTTTAATAGTTAAGAATATGTATATATATATTAAGAGATCTAGTTTATATATAAAAGTAAAATATGTAAAAAAAAAATCTCATTTAATTTAGTATATTAGGTTTTAAAAACAAACATAAATTATTATATTTTTGGAAAATTAGATTATTGGTAATTTAAATATAAATATTTATTTTTTAAATTTTACATAAATATTATAATAAAATATAGTGTAAAAATTTTTGAAATTTTTGAAATTTAATATATATATATATATATATATATATATAAAAAATAAATAATTATATATAAATTAAGTTTTGTAATGTATATTTTTTCAAAATAATTAAATTTTATATGATGTATTAATTTATTCATCTTAAATAATTAAAAGATACACATAATAAATTTATAGTTAAAATACATTTAGGTTAATTTATTTTTTAAATAAATAATTATATATAAATTAACTTTTGTAATGTATATTTTTTTAAATAATTAAATTTTATATAATATATTAATTTATTCATATTAAATAATTAAAAAATACATATAAATTCATACTTAAAATAAATTTAGGTTAATTTAATTTATTTGGAGTGTTATTGTAATTTTTTGAACTAATTTTTATGTAATGTTATATAACCTGAAAACTTAAAATTACATTACATTATTATATTAATATAATAAAATATAAATTGGAAAAACTTATAATATATATTTTAATAAAGTATAGATTTCAAACTTTAAAAAAAAAAAAAAAAATATATATATATATATATATATATATATATATATATTATAAAAATTTAATGCAATTGGATGTGTAATAATGTTATAAGGCATATTGTTTATATGGTTATGTTATGTATTTTTATTTATTTATTAAGTAGAATGTGGTATAATTTATTTTGATTTAGTTTTCAATTGATATTGAAAATTGCTATTATTAACTACCATTTATGAATGTCTATTAACTCATTACCATTATTCAATGAAAACTATATTACTAAGATTATTTATTACTGGTTTTAATTAGCAAATTTTCACTCTTTCTAAATATTTTTAAAATTTAAATTATTAATTTATTAGAAAATAAATTTGTCATTGAATTTAATTAGTAAATTGGGATGGGTGCCTCGGGGAAGATAGGGTGCAAGCCTGGAAAGTGATGATTGACACTATGTGATTCATTTCACTAGTGTGACAACTGGCTTAAGTACAAACTAATTGCTATGTTATTTATTTTAAAGAGACTAAACATACATTGCTATTGAGAAAAGGATTACTAATGATGAACATAAATTAATTATGTTTTTAGAAATAAAATTCAATTATGGAATTATGGTTCCGTAAAATTAAAAGAAGACTGATGATAAAAGTATTCCAAGAACTGAGAGTGGTTGAACATTGTTGGCGTGAGGGGTCCTGACCCAGGTTCAGAGGTTAAGGTTTGCCAACAAACCCCTATACTAATGGCCCTTTCAAAAATGACCCACTTACGCAGGCCAAGGTCTCACCCGAAGTAGTATGGGAGGGTGTTTGAACCATGTTTCCACACCTTGAGAGAGAGTAGGTAATTTGAGGCAGATCTATGTTATAACTTACTAGGTTCGCACAAAATGAGTCTATTCACAACTCTTTTAATTATTGTAATTAGCATATAACCATAACAAAGTTATAAGATCTAATTAGTACATTTACATCCACGTGCGTATTACCAAATACCATCACGGAGCACTATAATCGTAGCCAATATTAGATCACAGATATGTTAATGCCAATTCCAGAACACAGATACATTCGCAGCTTAAATAATATCACAAATGCACTTCGACAATAAACATAACCAATTCAAATAACACACAGATACTTCAATGATACTTCACATTCATTAATATCAAAGATCCACTTACAACCAAACACAGCCCGTGCACACAGCCTAGCAGGGTTCGCACACAGCAGGACTAAGGATCTCCGCGCACACAGCCAGCAGGAGTCCTTACCCAAAACAACCCAAAACAGATCTTAGCAATTCGTACGTAGCATCAATCTATCGACTTACCTCCTTACTAGACCCAACTATCTATCTATTTATAATATCATAGCCTTCGCTATCCTATGGTCCACAAACAGTGGTTTGCGGACCCTGGAGCTACCCTTTAACCCAATATAACACATTAGGGGCTTTGACCCACCCCAAAACCCCTACGCAGGACCAAATTTAACAAAATTGTACCAAAAATGCAGGTTAGGGAACCCCATTCCAACAGGCCCCCAACATAATCTTGTGACTCGTCCCGAGTCACTGTGGTTGTGGGTTTTCCATCTTCGCCTGCAGCAGCCTGATCGCATCAACCAGCAGGGGCAGCACTCCTTCGCTCTGCGTGACAACATTCTGAGCAATCTCCACTAACTTCTGCGAAGTCATACCTTCTGTAGCAACAATAACGCTCTCCAAAGTCTGGTTTATCTACTTAACTATGATGTCAACATTCTGAGAGAGCTTGAGGGCTTCATTGGCCCAAGGCTTGAGGTGGTCGCTGAGAACCTTCTTTTTATGGCAGAGCTCTTCAATGTCATCTCTAAGTTGGTGGATGGTACGCAGTCGTGTCAAGCGCTGAGCGGGGATCAAGGATGACATAGTAGCCTCAAGTTGTTCAAACTCTTCCTCCTTATGGCGCAGTTCTTGAGTAAAATCTCGTAGGAGGGGGTCACGCTGCACATTATACCACAGCTACATAGCTGTCTCCAACAGCTTCGCGCCCTGAGAAATCTAAGCTATGATAGTATTGGTGGCCTCGGTTACCAGCGCAGCACGCTGGGCTCTTACCTCAGGTGGAGTTTCTGGCTGCAACTTGGCCTGTAAAGCTGCAATCTACTGTTCCATTTCTGTCTTGACAGCCTGAATCTTGGTCCTTGAAGCCTTTAGTGCTACAACAAGCCCCTCAATCTTGGTCTGGGGTGTGGCAGAAGCCAGGATATGCTTAGTGACATCTGCGCAGAGCCTACTGATTAGGTGTTCCAACTCTGTTTGTTGTGTTGTGGCGAGGGTGCATGTAGCCTGTGCCTGGGACACTTTGGTGGTCTTCTCTTCAATCGTCTGCTTAGTTATACTAAGGTGCTAGTGCACCCAACGGTCTCTCTGTTGAATATATTCAAAAAGGGATGCATGGAGGACCTGTAATGGTTCATGTGGCACTCGGGCTAAATCCAGTTGTACCTCTGTGCAGGCCTGAACTTGCATGCCTAAGTCGGGTGGGCTCAGCATAAGGGTTGCGCCTGGTAGAGGGAAAAGGTGGCTTTCCGTTGTAATGATCAATGCGCTGCTTGTTGCTGGGGCTGGCCTTACTTGAATCATACTCATTTGCCAGGTGTTAGTCTTGAGCTGCAAAGCCCGGAGCTCAGCCTGGAGTGTATCAACCGTGGACTTCTACTGCTCTTCTAGACCTAGCCATTTATCTACTGTAGCAAGGGTGATTGCGTCTACGATCTGCTCTAGGTCCACTTTTGTCAGAGTAACTCCTTTGTCTCATTCTGGCCATTGATATTGTTGCCTCTTCCGCGGTCCTTTAGTAGGGTCACCAATCTGTTTCGTACCTCGAGGAGAGTCAACACCTCCTGTATCTAGACCCTCTCTGCCCAAATCCTGCTACGAATCCTTTTGTGATTCCGGGTCCACTCCCTTCCCAGTATTCTTGCCCTACCTTCTAGTCTCTTTGCTGGTGTCGGGTGGGATGACCTTCATGGTGCTCATACCTGCAGTATCCTTCGTACCTGATTTGAATCTGAGTTTCCAGTGTGGAGGCCAAGTAGCAATAAGGTGTTCAATATCCTCATCAGCGACCATATACGAGAGTGATACCCATGCTAGATCCTTGCGGCCCCTGATCTGCACATTGTGCATTATTACTTGAAATGCTATGATGCTTTTGTACTTGTCATAAATTGCTAGTGACAAGCATGGCCGCGAGTGAATGGCAGCTATGAGCCTACTCTGAAATAGGACCTAGAAGACTTGATTATCCTCAATATGTTGTGCATCCTTTGAATCCCACAAATTCGTGTATCGCGCTCCCTCGCACATATATGGCTCGAACTCAGGGAGGACCGAGTCTTCAGGGGCTTCCCATGCGACCAATGCGATGAGGATCAGTAGCCAGGAGTAGTAGAATGCCTTTCCCTGATCCTGGGCCTCGCACACATTCTCCATAAATTTGTTGCACAAGAATTGGGACCAGTTGTAGCAGACCCCCTTTTCGCAGTGACCATCCAACTGAATTACTTACGTAGGGACAGTTGCAACCTGGAATTTGTGCATCATTTTGCATGCTAACAACAAGGTGCCCATGCACGCACCGAGGTCACTAATGGTGCTGATCATGAACCCCCTAGTGTTCCGCTCGACATGGTAGTCCTGGCGCACCTTATCGGCGATCTGTTGCTCGTAATTTTTGTCGACGCACTCCATAGGGTTAAGCCCTTCTGTTGGGGTTCCCATGTTTTAGCCAGATTGACAAGACCAAAAGATGAGACAACATCAGAACCACTTTCGGACCTTAGGATCCATCCCTCCTAGGTATAGAGAGGGATCTCTCTGTATGAGTCAAAGTATATGGCTTTGAGTCTCAAAATATAAGATTTTAGGCTAGTTATTTGGCACGGGGTTTGCTTGTTTGATTGTGGGTTTGGTTGTTGGAAATCGGGAAGGAAGGGTTCAGCATGAGACAAGGCTGAGTAAAGAGGAATTTAGGCTAAGGAGAAGTGATCCAGGGAATACCAAGACCATTGGGCAATGGAGTCAGGAAAGGATTTACTTGCTGTCAACATGCAAGCTTTCAGTTGGGCTAGTCATCAAGAGCCTTGGATCCTAAAGTGAGAGGGTGGTATGGGATATTAAGGACTGATAATGAAAGAAGGAGAACCAACCAATTCTGTCTATAGATCAGGACAGAGGTCATTTAACTCCATACCTGCTTGGACAAAATCAAAGGCAGTACAAGGGATCTTGGAAAGGCTTAATTGAGATGGAGGAGTCCTAGTAAAGCAGAGGCAAAGTTCTAGACTTTCTAGTGTTCTCAACTCATTCAACTAAACCCTAACAAGATCATATAAACACATATTCCATTAATCCATACATCAGAGAGCAGGCAATCACATCCACTACACTAGTTAGATTCATTGAAATCAATATTCAGATACACATATAAGCAGAAAACATAAAAGGCTGGGAGAGCAGCAACATAAGGCACCTATCAAGGGTGAATCTTATGCCAAACTTCTGATGCAAGCCAGAAGAAATGAAATGAAATGAAAATAAACACAGAGATAGAAAAAACATCACCGCGGCTTTAGATCAGGATCCAATGAAATGTGCTTATCATATTAAACATCAACACCAATCAGGTACAGCATAGCCAATAGCTTGGTCATTCAGTCTGAACACATCTCACTCAGTCTATCTTACAATTATACACAGAGAACTTGTCTCAAGAGAAACTGCTTACAATTCTCTGATATCTCATCAACAACCTTTTACAATATTTTCTCATGAGTCTTATAGTTGAAAGGGAAGCAGGGGAGGTAGGTGAAGCACTAAATGGGACATTAAAACACAGGAAAGAAAGAAAGGGCCGAAACCCATCTGGTCTTAACTTTCTGCATTTATCCCTGGTACCTTCGGATCAAAAGAGAGATCTTCTCCAACTTCCTTTTGCTCTGGTATGGTCCCGGTGTACTCTGGCTGCAGTACTTGCGCAGTACTCTAATGAATAAACAAACTGAGTGAATAGATGGCCGAACGGTCTGCCATACTGCATTAACAACCTGCTCTGGTGATTTTGGACTGTGATCAAGGCGGAAAACTCTTCAGGAACACGGAATAAGATAAAGCGGTATGGGCGCCTGTCCTTTCATGGAGAAGAACACTTTGCTGATGTAAAAACCTATCCTTCATTAAAATTTGCATCTCTGTTAGCGAAGACCTTACTGCTGTCTCCATACTATGTATTAATGGCGGAGTTTCTCTTCTGTAGCCTGCGGATCACGCATCTGAATTCAAACAACAATGCATTGGGGGGGGGGGTGGAAGAAATGGTAGTGCAGCGGTGGCGGAGCGATGGCATTTTACTACAATGGTGACAAAATGCAACGAAATGGTGAAATCTTATGAATAATAGGGTTTGGTGATAATATGCAGCGCAGACCGTTAGATCCTGGTCTGGGGATAAAGATCAACGGCGGAGACTTACCCCGCGGACTGACTTAATGAAAAGTATGAAACCTTGGACTTTTGGTGAAAATGCATGGAAATGCAATGAAATGCGATGAAACGAATGTATGCAGTGGGACCCAGATGAAATCGCAATCGCAAATTGGAGTGGGAGGACTGGGGTGATACATAGATCTTCCGATTGCGATTGGGAATGGAGCAGCGAAGACCGTTGGATCTCGGGTTTGAATGAACGGTTGAGATCATGTCGGAGAATCGCAATCGAGGGGGGGAATGGGGTATCACACTACGAAAGCTCCGATTGCAATAGAGGGCAGGGAAGCAATTGAATCATGGCCGCTAGATCTAAAGGAGGGATAGACGGCTCAGATGTAGTCGAGGGGATTTCCATCGAGGAATCGGGAAAAAGCTTGCAATCGGGGGAATCAGGAATGCGATGTGATCGGGGGTGGAAAAAAAGAAGGTGTGATTAACAAACTTGCGATACCATGTTCACATGGACCGTCGAAACTTGATCACAGATCAACGGCTGAGAACGAGCCGCGGGACTTAACGCTATAAATAATCGCATTGGTACTTTTAGAGTTTACCAAGGAAATTGGTCCTTCGCCGATCTTCTGAATGCGATTAGCGCTTGGAACTTAAGTGCTTGGTCCCAGCGCCTGATTACATGGGGAAAATGGCTAGTGGGGCTAGGGGGAAGGGGGCTAGGCCTATTATATGGTCAAGAAGTGGGTTGTTGGAAATATGATGCAGAAGTGTTGTCCTTGATGGCAACCCACTGAGTGAAGATGAATACATGCGACTATTGACATGTGTTGTCCTTGATGGCAATCCACCTGATGAAGTTATTCTTGACTTGATGGACTTGGTGAATGAGGTAAATCTGATGTGATATGATGCTAAGAGTTGTCCTTGAAAGGCAACCCACTTGATGAAGATGATGACAATCCATTTGATGAAGTTGTGCTTGCTAGAATATGTTCTTGATGAGCTAAATATGATGTATCTACAGTGTGTACAGAAGGCAGTGAAGAAAAGAAGTCAGCATGTGCTCAATCTTGATGAAAAGAGTATGTCTCTAGGTATACGCGGCTCTGTCTAGGGGAAGTCGCGTATGCACGCGGAAAAGAACGTTCCAAGTCGCGTATGGGCAAAAGCGCTCTAAAAGTGCAAAACCAGGGGTAATCACCATGGTATTGACCCATTGTATTGGGTAATGTTCCGCCTAATTGACCCCGTCCAGGAATACCATCGGATGTAATGTGGTTTTGGGCTCATGGTATTGAAAAGGGTAAACCTATATAAGGAGAAGAAATTCATTGTGCAAATCATGAGTGTGGGTGCAAGATGTCTGAGCTTGAATGAATACTTCTCTGAAGTAGATCTGAATGGAAAGGGTTACACTTGAATGATAAATCTGAATGTATGATGCACCAATGATGAAGAAGGGGATCTAGATCTGAAATGTACTTGTATCTACTAGATCTGCTTATGGAAGGCTTAGATCTGAATGGAGGCGAACATCTGTCTGAAGTAAAAGGATAAATCTAAACAGAATTGCTGATCTGAAGAAATATGCTGCTTTATAATGATTGAAGATCTATATGCTACTTAGCTGCAGAGGAAGCGCGTATATATGCGGCTTCGCTGAAGAAAAAGTGCGTATGCGCAATGAAATTGGCTTTGTAATTTGTACAGAGGTATACGCTAGTTTGTGTGGACGGAAGCGCGTATATACGCGACATCAGTGAAAGGAAAGCGCGTATGCAAAACTAAGGTTTGCTGAAGTCTGTGGTAAGAAATGTCTGATCTAATCTGCTGTGTTGCTGCTATCTGTATTCTACTGTTCTGAGTTTCCTGTATCAGTTTGGTTGTATGGTTGAGCTTGAAAGGATGAAAAGGGTCTAGTCTGAAAATATGGTGAAACGTGGCCTGCAAGTTGTGTTCTATTGAAGGTGTTGGATCCAGTGTGAAAATTGATGAAACGTGGTCCAAGGTGGTGCTGAAGGTTGTAGCTTTCAGTCAAGGGGTTGTAGCTCCCTTCCAGGTGAGGCTGGTAAACGAGATCGGGGGGGTCGTAGCTCCCTTCCAGGAGAGGCTGGTAAACGAGTCAGGGGGTTGGAGCTCCCTTCCAGGAGAGGCTGGTAAACGAGTGTAGGTGGGTGCCTGCGTGCTGGTAGGAGTCTGCACCAGCACATATGTTGTAAGATGTTTTCTCTATAATAAAATATTGAAGGCTGAGCAACTGCAGCGGTGGTTTTCTCCCGTCTTGGGTTTCCACCTAAAAATCCTGGTGTTCATGTGTGATGCTTTGTGTGATGGTTTATTCTGTTCTTACTGCACATGTTTACTATTTATAGAACATCTAATAAATGAATGATGGAATTATGTAAGTGAAGAACTAATGGCATAATTAGATCTCTGGGTATACGTGAGTTTCATGAAGGATATCCGCGTGTATACGCTAGTTGGCTTCATAAAAGTAGCGTATGGGTTTTAGAGCATGAAAAAGTAAAAAGTTTGAATATGCTGTAAATACTGATTCACCCCCCCCTCTCAGTATTTTTCCCAACAATTGGTTTCAGAGCGGGTCCTTCTGTAGAAGCTTGATCGCTTGAAGGAGATCCGTCGCAATGGGAAGTCAAGAAGGAGTGATGTCTATAAAGCCACCTCTATTCAATGGAAGCAATCTGATATTCTGGAAGGTACGAACAAAAGCATATCTGCAAATTCTTGGTGCAGATGTATGGGCAATCGTGGAAGAAGGTTATCAATACCCGACAAGTATTCCTACTGATGCTGCTGAAAGAAAGAAGTATGAAATCAATGCCAAAGCAGTGAATGTCTTATTAGGAAGCATGTCTGAATCAGAATTTGCTAAAGTGATGCAGCTACATTCAGCAAAAGAAATATGGGACAAAATCATTCTAAGCTATGAAGGAGACACAAAGGTAAAAAGTACAAAACTCCAAACTCTTAGAATTGAATATGAAAATTTGAAGATGCATAGTGATGAAAGTGTTGCCAGTTTCTTTCTTCGTCTAGATGATATTGTAAATTGGATGAGAAATTTGGGTGAAACCATAATCGATACTACTCTGGTGGAAAAAGTCTTAAGATCCTTGACTTCAAAATTTGACTCTAAAGTTTCAGCTATTGAAGAAAGGCAAGATCTGCAAACTCTTACTATTGTTCAATTACATGGTATTCTGACTGCTTTTGAAATGAGACAAGGAGGTCCTTCTCAAATAAGAGAAGCTTCTTTTAAGGCATCTACAAAAGGAAAGGAAAAGGAAGTTGTCAAAGAATCCAACTATATATCCGATGAAGAAGAAGCAAATTTCGTGAGAAAGCTCCAACTAGGTACTGGAAGATTCAAAGGTAAGCTTCCCTTCAAAT
This sequence comes from Pinus albicaulis, assembly GCA_034641835.2. Lineage (NCBI taxonomy): Eukaryota > Viridiplantae > Streptophyta > Pinopsida > Pinales > Pinaceae > Pinus > Pinus albicaulis. The sequence goes on from CM076573.1 coordinate 35,438,675, forward strand.
GTTTTGAGTGTGGAAAAGTTGGTCATTATGCTGCAAAATGTCCTTATAAAGGAAAAGAAGTAGTAAGAAGGAATAAGAACCAATCTAGCTCTAAGAAAAGTTACTATACTAATGAAGATAGTGACGGGTCATCTAATAGTGAGGAAGAATGTGAAGAAGATCTTAGACTTCTCATGGCATTTGAACAAAAGGAAGAAAAGGATACTTTTATGGATGCTCTAGAGGAAAACGATTTTCTTGAAGAAAATAATCAACTCA